>JACTOM010000925.1:2827486-2859287 GCA_015832385.1 Elymnias hypermnestra
AACTTTCGCATTCACTCTTGACTCATAAATCCTTTTTGTCAGTCTCCTTTCATTCATTCTCTCTACATGCCCAAACCATCTAAGCATACCTTTCTCAATTTTAGTCACTACGTCTTCTTTTATACCACAACGTTCTCTTATCACACTATTTCTTACTCTGTCACTCAGTTTTAATCCACTCATGCTTCTCAACGCTCTCATCTCTAACGCATTTATTTTACTTTTGTGATTCTTCTGCCATACCCAACTTTCACTACCATAAATAAGTGTTGGCACTCCAGCATGCACTGCCAGTCTAGCCCTTTGAGGCACCATCTGGCTATTCATAAAGGTGTACTCTGTACACCTATTAATAAAAAACGACAAAAATAATATAAAACACTAATAACAAATCGAACAAAACCATAAAAAACCTAGAGTTTAAAATTATTTACTTCCTTTTTTAGTTTATTACAAAAAAGGTTGTTGTTATCAAAAATATCGAGATTACAAGAGACATTACTGGAATCAAAGTATTATGATATTAGTAAATTTGGTCTAGTGGTTAGCAGGTTCGACTACAGACCTGAGGACCTGACGAGTCCCGGGTCGGGCCAATTAAAAAATCAATATTGACTTTTCTGTTAAGATTTTCTCAATATTTGCTCGAAGTTGGGAAGTTGGAGGTGTGATCCACCCCCGTTCCTCGGAGAGCACATTAAGCTGTCGGTCCTGCGCCTGATCTCTCTCCGCTCGTGTCGATTTACATTACATAGGACTATGAGAGGTAGGGAATAGACAGTGCAATTGTATACTATACCTGCCAATGCTCTAAAAATCCACGCTCCTCGGAATGAGGAGGCCTGTGACCAGCAGTTGTACGTTAATGGTCTGCTACTTACTTTACTTAGAAATTTTTTATTATTGATGATTCAAAAGTTCTGCATTGAGTAATTGTAAAGTGTAAATAAAATTTAAACTATACTTACAACAATGCAAACTTAGATTTGTGGAGGGTTTATTGGTACAATTTTTGGGTTACTATTATGTTAGAGAGGTGGTAATTAAACCATTTAAATGATACTTTCTCATAGTGTCATAACGTAACTAAAAATATAAACAAATCTTTGTTTCTTTTTATTGCTTAGAATGTTAAAAAAAACTGACACACATACAATTTATGGACACTCGGGTATAGACAGTAGGACAATGCGAACGGTTTTATTGTATATACTGTAATCTGACACTTTTTTGGCGAATTAATTTTTAAGTCTTGTTTATATATTGACTTAGTACAGAAAATATGCGTGGAATTTAATTGTCATTAAAATATTAAAAATGTTGAAAATTAATACAAATGATTTATTGAAATCTCAAACGACGAAACATAAAATAAAACACGTGTATTTTATAAATTTTGAAATTATTAATTAAATTTTGTTTAAGAGAATTCATGATATATTATTAAATGACGAGTGGCAAATTAAAACGCCACGTGTTATTTGTAACTACCTAACCTTCAGACGAATTAGCATAAAAAATGCTGCACATGTTCGTGACACTAATCACGCGTTTCATCCATAAATAAATTACCTTACGCCTAAAGAAGTTATGCAATGTTTAAATAAGATAAAATGTAGACTTGCGAAACATGTAGCATGTGGTAATATCATCTATGTAAGTTTAACAAATCCCTTGGTACATGTAAAACTAACACCGTCCAATAACAATAAAACTAAATTACATTGTAAGCGCCGTATTAGTTTCCGAGATATTCAGAGTTAAAATCAAAGTTTTGCATGTATTGGACCCAGCTGCATGCTCCATATACATTTTTCTAGAGCTGATTACACAAGTTCTGTCGAAGTGGGAAATCAACTAAAACGTTCTAGTAAGAAGGCGGGATGCAACCATTCTAACACATCTAACTAATATCAGATGGTATTGATTAATAAATTGTATATACTAATATTATAAAGAGGAAAATTTGTGTTTTTGTATGTACGTAAGTATGATTGTGTTTGTTACCTTTTCACACAAAAACTACTATACCGATTTGAAAAATTATTTCACTATTAGAAAACTGCATTTTCATTGAGCGACATAGGCTATATAACTTTATTAAAAAAATTTAAAAATCCTTAATAAAAATGCATTATTGTAACTAAAGGTGTGAAAAAATTGGTCACAAAAAATCTGTCCTCGCGCTGCAGAAACTATTGATGATAGAACAAAAACAAGTTCTACAGTATTATAGAACGTAGTAATATCTACAAAAAGTCAACTATACAATATGTCCAATAATTGTAGTTATGTCACTATAACTACTTTCCTACATTTTAAAATTTAATAAAATACCGACCATTACCGGGCCATATTATTCATACCTCTGTATTAATCCTTACCCTATAAAATGATATTTTATTAAAACCTGTATCATTACCTGTAAAATACTTTTAAAATGATTAAAATCGGACATTCAATTCAAAAGATATAACGAATTTAAAAATCTTAATCTAAATAAAATAATGTATGCGGAGTCGAACTCTAGGACATTAAAGTATTACAAATAAATCTTTTCTTTAATATTATAGAAGAAAGTTTTGCATTTTGAATTGCAAAAAAATCTTTCAATACCTGTAGAGTATTTCTAAATTTATTAATGTCGGACATTCTGTACATTGATTAGATTATGAATGTCAGTGTGTACCTAATAATCTGAAAGGAAGTAATTAAATACTAAGTGAAATAAATCCTTCGATTTAGTAGACATTCCACTACCACGAGACCGGTATCTACGCGGTAGAAACCGCAAGGCATTGCTAGTTAATTTTAAAAGTTAACCTTTCTCTTTGGTGTTACTCGCGTTGTTTTTGATTCCGTCGGAACAACGGAAAACACGTTATTAGTGCAAGTTCACTTCGCAACAGGAACGTGTATGACAAATTTCAAATCAAAGGGTAAAGGAAACCTCTTTAGATCCGGATCCTGTGAGCATATGAAAAAACAAGTGTTAGTAAGAGACTGCGTTGTGAGAGAATAATATATGCCGAATTTCTAGTTAATCTGATGAATATTTTTCGAGATGTCGGCCTCGCTGGCGGCTGGGCAGACATCCTGGGTTCGATCTCCTGTAGGGCGAATTTAGAAAATTATATTTTCTAATTTTTTTGAGTCTGGACTGGTGGGAGACTTCGGCCGCGGCTAGTTACCACCCAATCAGCAAATACATACCGCCAATCCAAGAGATTTGTGTTCCGGTACGGTGCTGTGTGTAACTGTGTAACTGCCTCATTGGTCTAGTGGTTAGCATGTTCGACTACAGACATGAGGTCCTGGGTTCGAGTCCCAGGTCGGGCCAATTCGAAATTGTTATTGAGTTTGCTATTAAGATTGTCTCAATATTTGCCCGAAGTTGGGAAGTTGGCGGTGTGATCCACCCCCGTGCCTCGGAGAGCACGTTAAGCCGTCGGTCCTGCGCCTGATCTCTCTCCGGTCGTGTCGGATTCCCGTCACATCGGACTATGAGAGTGAAGGAATAGAGAGTGCACTTGTGTACTATGCCTGCCAATCCGCAGTGGAGCAGCGTGGTGGGTCTATGCTCTAAAAACCCTCTCTCATATGAGGGAGGAGGCCTGTGCCCTGCAGTGGGACGTTAATGGGCTGCTACTTACTTTTTGCTTACTTACGGTGCTGTGTAGAAACCATAAGTCGGTGCTGTGTAGATACGCTTACGTTGACTTCGTTAAAAAGTAGGCAATGTTCTTACCCAACCTCTAGACTATTTGTGTATAAATTTCATTTAAATCGGTTCAAAAGTTTTGGCGTAAAAATGTGACAGACTTACTTTCACATTTATAATATTCGTCGTCGTCGCTTCAACCGATGGACATCCACTGCTGGACATAGGTCTCACGTCATGACCTCCACAAGGCCCGATCTTGCGCCGCCTGGCTCCAGTAACTACCGAAGACCTTCTTTATGTCGTCGGTCTACCTTGTGGGGGGTCTCCCTACACTGCGCCGCCCAGTGCGGGGTCGCCACTCCAGCACCTTCGGGCCCCAACGTCCATCGGTCCGTCGGACTATGTGCCCCCCCATTGCCGGTGAATTTGGTTCTGCTACAGATCTCTTCATTTCTGATTTGAAAACGTAGATAAATTCCGAGCATAGCCCTCTCCATCGCACGCTGAGTGACTCTGAGCTTTCGTGTGAGGCCCATAGTCAGCGACCACGTTTCGGAGCCGTAGCTCATCACTGACAACACGCACTGTTCGAAGAGCTTTGGCTTCAGACAGGTATATTGGTCGAAAGATCCGCCGTAATTTCCCGAACGCTGCCTAACCGAGTTGGATTCGGCGGTAAACCTCTTTGTAGAAATTGGACCTATCTAGCTGGACTATATGTCCCAGGGATATATAATCGTCTACAATTTCGAGTGCTGAGTTCTCAACAATGACTGGGTGGAGCGAAACATGGATATTGCACATAACTTTCGTCTTATCCATGTTAATTTTTAGGCCCACCTGTTGAGAAGCTCTGCTGAGATCATCCAACATTTGCATTGAGATCTTCCAGTTTATAATATTAGTAAGGGTAATATTAAATTTATTCTAGCCATTCCTGGCAGTGGCACCCGAGTGGTTCGTTATCCCATGGAAATGTGGGTAAATCTGTTATTATTCGAGTCAAATGTGAATCTTGAATCCGACTAAAGACACAAATAATTATCAAAATCAGTCCAGTTGTTTAGGATGGAAATAGTCATATACACATGCTTGTAATATACCCTTGTCATTACATTAAAAAATATTCTAGAACATATATAATAATCGCGTAATACCTCTTGTTCGCTACTTCGTATTAAGTCGTGAAGTCATTGATTTTGGTTCATATTATTTATTGACATCGTTAGAATATATAGGGTTACCTTGTAATGATTTTATTAGTGATTTTCTAATATGGAATGTCATTAATAATTTAATTACAATAGCAATGTTAATAAATATGTTCCCATATTACTTCCACAATCGCTTGAATATCGCCCGAGTTTTAGAAAACGGTCTTGAAAGGAAAAGTTCTACATGGAGCCGGGAGCATACTTTGTAAAGAAATTGCATTTAATCATGTTGGGACCTCCTCATAACTTGGCTTTCTCTCGTGTATTTTATGAATTCCAACATACTTCTTGTCAACAATTACTTTAATACTTTCGTCGACATTTTATATGCCCCTAACTATTTTAATTTGGAACAACTCCGAAGCGGGGACCAAGTGAATATTATTATCCGTTTGCATGAATAAAATATGTATGTTAAAACTTGTTTTAACATTTACGTATAAATAGATATAATTTAACATCTACAGTCTCTTCAAAGTGGGGTAAAAGTAGTTACAATTACTGTATACTATTTCCAACTGAATCTAATTTTGTCATGGTAAGAACTTCGCCTTTAAGCACACTTTTATTACGCTATAAATATAGAATTTATAATGAAATAATAATTAGTTAAGTGGAATCTTACTATTATAAAATTGCACGTGTATGAATCCTAAAAAGACTAAGTCTCTAATAATAGTTTGTAATACATAACTGTGTTTTTTTATAAAGGAAAATTAAAGTAACCTACGTATTTCGGAATAATTTCTGGGTTGTATCCTACTTAGGTGAGTAAGAGGCGTTAAGTTTTATACAGAAATAACGTTCTGATGTTGAGTGAATCAGATTGCCCTTAGATTTTTACACTGTCTATGAAATTGCCATTGCATTGCTGTTTGAAGATGGTATAATATTTCACCAGGCCTCAAAAACTCCAGACTCTCCTCCTGCTCCGGATCTTTTTACCCACGCAACAAAATGCAGCAATATAATGTTGCTTTTTCATACCGGTACTATTTTAGTACGTGGATGGAAGTACCACGTACTTTTTTTTGGCATTGGGAGATGGTTTAACTCACGGTGGATAGAATATACTGCTTCATCCAAGAGTGTGGGACGCGCTGTTCACCAGAATATTCATTAAAACCCAGCAGAACTCTTTTCATCCGAGGAGTGGACACCAGAAGTTCGCTGACGCGTTCAGCTCTAGCGCCCCGGATGAATCCGGCTCAAAGATTCTTCCGCCAAATGAGTCAGCTCAAACATGAGCTGCAATCACATACTTGGATGGGGTCTATTACTCTTAACATATGAAAATGTATTATTTAATATTGAGAGCTTAGTGCTTGACTGTGATCTTATCGGACATTCTTTCTACCAACCCAAACCTACAGAAGTGAGAAAATAGGATTTTCTAAGATCGGTCTGCAAATACACTATTACTCCAGTGAAACCACTTTTTTTTTGGCGTTGGGAAATGTATTTACGTACCCCGGGTAGGGAGAGTGGGACTCACTGCAAGATCAGAAGACCCACTAAAACCCAGCGGAACCTTCGACATGAGTGGAGAACCCGAGGTACGAGTACACAATCCACTCTGGAACCCCGGATGTAGCCGCCTCATCTCAATAGTTTTTGAAGGGGGAAGAAGATGCGGAAATCTACGCATTCTGCTTCTCCGCCTCCTCGGATAGGTGGAGCGTCGATGACATTCTGCCTCACCCTCTCTGATGCCTCCTTCAGTGATATAACGGATTCGCAGAAGGTAGTGACTGCCCTCCAGCCCGTCTCGTTAGCAAGCATTGCGCCAACTATGCTATTCAACGAGAGGTTCCTTGCAATCAGCGACACCAACACGTGTCACTGAGGTTCCCATGCGAAACACTCTGTTTGTGTGATGCGCCGAATCTGTGGAAGCACCACACTCGTGGCGGGTTCCTCACAGCCGACAATCTGATGCAGTGTTTACCAAAACAACCGTGTCCGATTAACACCTGCACCAGTCTGTAAGAGAGCAATCCGTGCCCTCTGGCTAACCATTTCTCCAGGAACCCATTTATACTTGCCAAGCTGAATCCCAATTTTTAGGTATTGGTATTATTTTAACGTCCATTTTCGTATAAAATTTCTCACATTTAATTCACCAGAAAAAAATCGGCTTGCCAACAACAATTTTCCATCGTGGTATCAATAGAATTGCATTAAAAACTTCACCGTATATCGCCGCTATCGTTATAAGCCGGCATTTGAACACGTCACCGCCAGCCCCCTTTTATACACACCGCTTTGAAAGAATTCGCAATTACGTACATTGATCCTCCTGTATCATTATGTCCGGGTACTCGTCCCGTATGACAAGGCATGTATAATTTGCTAAAATAATAGCAATATTAATTAATAACTTGAAAGTCAACACCCTCACCCTGTCATTAGTTTGAACAGAGACGTATGAGTATATCAATCATTAAAGCCTTATCGCGTTCGCACACGACGTGCCTTCAAGTAACTTTGCCGTCTCTTGTTTGTGTTATTTGCGATGGTTTTAACTAAACCTACGTCAGATTTCTATTTAGCTTACGAGACAACTGGTGTCTTTTAATAACAAGATTAATTCCCCTCTTCCTTTACGGTTAAAGCAAGTTAATTCCTTTATGACAATATCCGTTTGAATAAAACAGACTTGCTACGAAATTAATTTAATGATAATAAACCCTCGTTCTTCAAACATCTGTTATAAAATACTTCTATTTAGGTGTATGTTGTTTAAAATGCTTAAATTTTTACATCTTTTTATATTTTCAAATAATTTTCAGTTACACATTTATTGAGGCATATATTAGTGCAACTTTTTCTGTTAATAATACTTCCCAGCTATCAAACTACTTGAAACTTGTTTTCCTATTCGTAGAGCAATATCATTGGGATTTTTATTATTTTTAATATAGATTCATACACCTATATTAGATGGAAAGTTATTGTTGTCTTCCTGAATAAATACTTTATTTTATATGATACAAATAAGTGGATTTAAATAACATACTGCGAAACGGCTTATTTAGTCATTGAAATAATGTTGATAGAATAAACCCCATTTTTCGATTAAATAAAAATTGCTCATTGGTCCAGTGGTTAACATGTTGGACTACAGACATAAGGTCCTGGGTTCCAGTTCCGGGTCGGGCCAGTTCGAAATCGATATTAAGTTTTTTATTATGATTTTCCCAATAATAATTTGGCGGTGTGATCCACTTCTGTGCCTCGGAGAGCACCGGGCGGTTTTACGCCTGGTCTCTCTCTCCGGTCGTGTCGAATTGCCGTCACGTCGGACTATGAGAGTGAAGGAATAGAGAGTAAAAAAGTAAGTAAGTAATATGCCTAACACTTATGTAATATGCCTGCCAATACGCAGTGGAGCAGCGTGGTTGATCTATGCTCTAAAAACCCTCTCTCATATGAGCGAGAAGGCCTGTGCCCAGCGGTGGGACGGTAATGGGCTGCTACTTCCCTTACTTATATATAAAAATCAATGGCCCGTTTCGTTGTAATTTTATAGCTCAAGAACGGACTGTAAACTAAATGTTTACGCTTTGTTCGGACTATTTAGAAGATGGTTTGTGTGAAGTTTGCACAAAATCGGCCGAGCATTTCTTCATTTAATTCTTCATTTTTCAAATGAATTCAACAAATGGTGGATCATTTTATTAAAGGGGTTTTTTCTGTCAAATTGAAACTTTTATGTCAAATTCATACTTACAAACTTTTTTTTAACTTTTTTGAACTTTATACGTAGCGAAGCACGTAGCGGGCCGCTAGTATATTTATATGAAAGTATATTTTATGGTACAATTTTACGATATGAATTTTATAGAATAGTTTAAATTTATTATATATGTATATCCTTTAAAATTATCTTAATGCCGGTTCAAGTACGTTCAAGATTAGCGTAAAAGTCTCATTTTTGTAGCTAGCAGCGTATTTTTTTTAGGAAAATGTCAAACGTTAAACTTAGAATTTATTATTTAATATAATTAAAAATATTGTGTCATACTTCCTGACCTACAACTATTTTATTATCATGCTGTTTCACTAATAAACTAAAATAAAAAGTCTCCATTAGCCGACAATTACTTGTTGCTTCGGAATGTGAGGAAATTACGGAATAATTTTGCTGCCAGTATATATCAAACGCGTCTGACAAACGTTCGCTTAGCAACGAGTAGGCGCTTCACTGGCTTTTCTTTATCGGTTTTAAAACTTTGTTACTATTAACAAAACATTTATCATATTTATACAATTATCTCTTTTTGACAAATTTAATCTTATACAAGTTTAATGTAAAAATTTAACGTGAATCTAATAAGGCTCCCATATAAATCTATATACAAACTTTTACAATATTAATTAAAAAAAAAACAAAACTGTCTATTACTATGTGAAATACAAAACACAATAAATCTAATATTTATATAAGTCGCGAATGAAATAGATGATATATTCAGGTAATAAAACACATCACGTTTCTATTTAAAAAAGTGCGCCTTATTATCCCAAAAATATGGATATATTGTAGCATAATAATGAATGTGAGTTTGCTGCTTATACACACAATATTGTAGGAAATTAATTTAAATTATATGTAAATAACATTGCATTAAATTTCGCAACATATTTTCTACTTGTTACGATCATGCGCGGGTAATTATAACCGAGTTAAAAATTACATGTATTTGTTTCAGTCCGGATGTGGGTACGGGTTTCGGAACGGACATAGAACGAAGCCCACCGTTCCAGTTTGAAATTCCGGACCGCGAATTTAATATTTAATCGCAACCTCTCCTAGAACATTTACCGGCCGAAATACCGAAATATTTTGTAGGGCAAGAGCTGTGACTTGAAGTTTATCTTATTTCGTCCAATATATTTTTTAAATATTTATTTATACTTTATTGCACTATATCATTGTTTTTTTTTCTAAAGATATCTGGCCGAAAGTCCAAGTGATATAGGATTATACCCACAAAAACCCCTTCTGCGTATGTAAGGTGGCACCAGGATTTCCGTAGGAACTTTCGTCTAGTGTCACCATTGTGCGACGACATGCAAATCCCTTGGTCTTAATGCAAAGTAGCTTAAAGCACGTCAGCTAAATTCTTCTCGAGGTAGTCTAGAATGGTGCGACCCCCTCTCTCACTGTTTCGCAGCCCCTTGTGGTGAAGCACTGAACGACTGCAATACAGCCATGCTGCCCCCGCATCTCCGTCTCTGTTAGGGATCAGCATGAGGTACAGACATGACGACCTAGGTTCGAGTCCAGGGTCAAGCGAATTACAAATCTCCGTATTTGCCCGAAATTGAGAAGTTGGCGGTATACTCCACTCCTGTGCCTCAGAGATCGCGTTAGCCGTCGGTCCAATGTCTGATCTCTCTCAGGTCATGTTGGATTGCCGTCCCGTTGGACTATGAAAGTGGGTTGCCCTTTTCTGAGTGAATAAACTTGTGTACTATGCCCTCCAACCCGCAGTGGAATAAAGTGATGAGGCTATATACTAAAAACTCCTATACATAACACAATAAAAAATAAAATCATTGTTTACAATAGCAAAATGCGCAAAGGTTATCACTGTAGCATACTCTCACAGACAACCTTTGATGAAAAAAATAAGCAGGAGCGCGAAGTGCAAAGAAGTTCTGTCAGTAATATAATTTCTTTCTATGTAAAACATACTAATTAAACAATATATATTAAAAGTACATATACTCGTAAAACTAAAGACAAAGACAAAAAATATGCTTTTAGTGAAAATGAAACTAAAAAGTAAATTAAAAATTCTAAGCATATTAAATTATTAAATGTCACTGTTCTAAAAGCGTGGGGTTGTATAATATTTTGAAACTAACATTTCATTGAAGAATGAAATGTTAGTAGTGAAAAATTAGAACTATTGATATCGAGCAAGTATTATATGGGTGACTGAAATGTAATCTCGATATGTGTCTTATATACCTTTACTGGTAGTTACTATAATTGCAGAGTTAATGTACAAATGTCATACAAGGTACCCTATGCTCTTAGAACTGTTACATTTAATATTCTACTCAGAAATTTAACCTTACAAGTAAGCGTGTTTTTGCACATACAATTTATATATCACTTTTATTTCGATCTTCTGTGAAATGTTACAGATATGTGTACAGATATGGTAATCATTGCATCTGGATTTAGAAATATTTCCCTCAGTAATTTAATTAGCACTACGATTTTTGATTTTGTGTGCAGCAAAGTGTTTACTCTCTTTCCTCTCTCACTTTTTATTGAAGCTAGCTCTTAGCCTATTTTCCTCTTTGGTTCAGTTAGGTTCAGTTTTTTTTAATCGCTCGGACAACACTTGACGCTTGGCTGTGATGGATGGCGGGACACCCCAGGTCACGTTTAGTCATTTTATTAATGCTAAAATTGGCACACCGTGACGCGGTTAAAACGCGAAAAGGAGATGAACGGTTGGAAACCAGCGTAGAAATAAAATGAAAAATTACGAGGGCGCAATTTACGAAACCAAATTTTATAGTTCCTTTTATATACTCCCTCACCCATTCTAAACTGTGCCATAAAGTATAGTTTTAACAAACAAACGCAATAAATAAAAATGAAGCAGTAAGTTATGCTTCTATATTATCTAGTTTTTTTCAGCCGAAACAGGGTATTTTTTAAAATATATTATTTATCTTTTCTTAATATATTTATTACAAGTTTAGCTTATTGTGCCTAGTGGACAAAAATTATAGATGCTTTATTAAGATTAGATTTACTTACTTTTTTTATTCAAATATAATTTCCCACTTCTGACTTATTTAAAAATCAGTGGGATTTTAACACCAACTCACATAACAAAAGCTTTTATTCTCGCCACTATTTATTGTACATTACTAAAAATTTCTTCACTATTTGAGTTTATACACTATAGCACTATTTCTCTTTAAAACATCCATGAGGCAGCTCGAAATATTCACAAAATTGTTCCGTTCGTTAAAGTTACCTTGTATTGCATAAGATTTCATAATATGCACTATGTTTTGGTATTTTTGAGTATTACCACTATATTACTTAATAATTCCCAACATTTCAGAGCTATCAGTGTTGTGAACCAACTATGTATAGTCTAATAATTCCAGTTGGTGTTACAAAAAGAATCGCTGTAAAGTTAATTTTAATATCTCACTGCTAAGCATAAACTTTCTCGTTCATAACGGGACAGAGACCAGGGACTCGATAGTTAGACACAAAAATTCTTGTTAAGAGTTACCACAATCATAGGAAATCTGTAAATCATCGCGTAGCCTGCTAATTCAAAGTGGACCATCGTGGTGAATCTAAATTGTAATAAATCTGTCTCCTATTAGTCAGGAGACTTACGCCCAGCATTGGGATGTTCATTCGCTTACATTTATTTAGGAAAACTTTGCACACAGTATCAATTTTTTAATTTAATAAACTATATTATGCTAACACAAGAAATTCCAAGAGTTTAATAAGAAGCCATGTTTGCTAGTTAATTATAAAACAAAATTGCTAAATTACAAAGTTCCTCGGGCGTCATATTTTCTCTATAAATGGGTGTCAATAAGAGGATGTCACCGTGTCCGCAGTCCTGATGAGGTAACTTGTAAGGCGGACGACCTATCATACGATGACAACCCATTAACTAACGGTCTACTCACTAACTTGCCCGGCTAAAATGTTTTAAAACTTTAATATTGTGTTCAAAATTAAGCTCGTCCAAAATATCAGTGCAAAAACTTTCTTAAAAGCTAGATTTATTCAATAATTCTAATAGATATTTCCGAAAATGGGTTGGAGAGCAGTGATGTCCTTCTGCGAGGCTGTAATCCTGCAGAAGGAGGCACTAAAATGAAAGGGAGGTTATGGCAGACGCTAGTCCCTCTCGCCGGGCGAGGGGGGGCGCCCGAAGGCGCAATTTTGGCTAGCCTGCTCTCCCTTAACTTAACCTTTAAGTCGGATTCATCCGGGGCGCCAGAGTTGAATGCGTCAGCGGACATCCTGACCCCGACACTTGGATGAAGTGGGTTTTAATGGGTATCTTGGTATGACCAGCGAATCCCACACTCCCGGACGTAAGTTTTGACTTCATCCGGCGTGCATAAAGCATTTCCCAGCAAAAACTTCATCCGCGTGGTATAGAGTTTTTGGGTATCATTTTAAGATGGCTATATAAACTCTAACTAATGAAAATGCCGTGTTTCATTGCAAAGACCTTACTGTCCTTCCTGAGGCTGTAGACTATCTATATACCAAATTTTATTAAGATCAATGCAGTAGTTTTGGCGTGAGTTTTTATTTTTAATATTAATAAGGATAAGGATTGTTATTTTACACATTTGAGGGTAAAACTTTTACAAACTTAGAGTAACATATTTAATTATCTATAACAGACTAAAAGACAGGTTTCAAGCTTCTAGCACTAAAAATGACGACACTTTACCTTACAATCCATTTTTCGCACTAAAAAGTAAGTAAGGTATTTCAATCGGTTTAGTAGTTTTGTCGTGAAAAAGCGACAGACAGAGTTACTTACGCATTTATATTTATTTGTAAGGAATAAATTAACTAATTTTTAACTCATGTTCCGTTTACCTTAAAAAGTTGCACACTGTACGAATGCATAGACGTTATTTTCTATTACATATTAAGTTCATTCGATTTAGTAATTATTAGTGGTCCTGGAATAAAAAATAAACTTATTTTTATATATAACATAGTCATTTTTATTATACATAAAACGTTTTGATTATCGCCTTGTACGTTACAATTGAATTATAAGATGATGTGTTAATTCTAACTCATATTTTTGAATGAAACGTTAAAAAAGGTGTTTTTTATTGAAAAATGTAACTTTTGAAAGAATTATATGTTATTAATGTAAATCTCTACGCAGTAGTTTACCCTAACAAACTTAAAATCTAAAATTACTTTATATATCCATATATTTTTACGTGAAGCAAAAACTTTGTACCCATTTATACCTACACTTATAGTTTATTTAGAGGAGTGCAGAATGCTAATATTTTCTTAAAATGTGCATAAAAATACAGTAAAGTAAGTACGGTAAGGTAAGTAGCAGCCTTTTTAACGTCCCAGCGCTGGGCACAGGCCTCCTCACTCATATGAGAGATGGTTATTAGAGCATAGACCCACGCTGCTCCACTGCGGATTGGCATGCATAGTAAACAAGTGCACTCTCTATTCCTTCACTCTCATAGTCCATTGTGACGGTGATCCGACACGATCGGAGAGAGATCAGGCGCAAGACCGACGGCTTAACGTGCTCTCCGAGGCACGAGGCTGGATCACTCCGCCAAATTTTTTCCAAATTCGGGCAAATATTCGGGAGAATATAATCTTAATAGGGACCTTAATATCGATTTAGAATTGGCCCGACTCGAATCCAGGAGCTCATGTCTGTAGTCGAACATGCTAATCACTAGACCAATGAGGCAGTCATCACGCTTATATACTTTTATGTCAAGTGCATGTCAAACGCTATAAAATTCACCATAGCGATTAAGTTTTATTCAAATTTATGATGTTCTACGTAACTTTGTTAATTTTTTATTTGATACGAACTTTCTCCTGACTATAACAAACAAAAAAGTCAAAACGATTATTGAAATTGGTCCAGCCGTGCACGTTTTGTGCCACGACATAGAAAGATAGGGACTCATTTTTATTTAAATAGATTATTGCAACGATTTTTATTCAGTATACCTATTGTTAGCCATCTATGTTTAAAATGTACAAGTATGATATCTGCCAAACAAGGAAACGCAATCCAGCAGCAGGCGGCTGCAAACACTCGGCTCAAATCAAATAACTGTATTGCTTTCAGCTCTGTAAGGCTTCAAGTGCAATAACATCACTAGCGGATGTTACAGCTTCATCTCTAGTCTGTAGTCTATGATATTGCCCCCGCCCTTTACGTGTTAAGCGGATCTTAAAGCCTCGCGCACACATACAAGGCTGTGGCATTAATGCAAGAGGCACGAACTTCATTAAAAAGACTTTAGTCGATAATTTTACATATTCATTAATGAAGCGGCAAAGCTTCTAGATAACACATAAACAAAAGACACATTCTTGATTCCAACAGGCCTTTACAGCATCTTTGAATCGTCAAATACATGTTCATCCAAACATTTCAATATACCACTTAAGATGACATTAAGGAACTACTTACAATCTACAGTTACGAACTCAGCATATAGTATTCATTTATTTTATGTAGATTAGAGCAATTCATTCTCTCCGACGCTTTTTTATCGTAGCTATAGGTACATAAGGAAATTATGTGTGATCGTTAAAGACAGGAGACTGCTCAAAATTAAAGGTATAAATGACTAAGTACTATTGGGTATGGGGCATCAAAGAAATTTATAACTAAATTTGTGATATTGTTTTTGAAATTTTGACGAGTGTCAGTATTCATTAATACTTTCGCTTAAAAGTGTATATTACTACAAACATAAGGTAATCATTCTATATTGACCAGAAAACATTGAATTTGTTATTGACTTTCAATGTCTACAAATACATCATCTAAAAATGATATAGGGTAAATTATGTTCTTGATATCTAGCCTATCCTAGGTACCAACTTCAGAGTCGTATATATTTTATTAATATAAATTAGTCATATATGTTCAAATAATACCGTAGTATAAGTTAATTTTATAACGAAATGGTGCTGATACACTGTTGTTTTAAAATGTTCACAAACATTTTTAATTGTTAGCAATTGCTAGGTGTTTCGAGTGCTGTTACACTGATATAAATGTTTACAAACATTTATAACACTTGAAAACATGTAAACAGCTTGCAGTTTGGGTTTACGTTCCTCTGAACTCTCCGCATACCCTCCTGAATACATTTTTTATTTGTTACGAATTGTTAACTTACAATTTTATTTAAAAATGTTTCCTAACCTAACGTAACATGAATACGTTTTTAAGGTTGCTATCAAACGTTTCTTAAAAAATGTTAACGAATGTTTATAAACATATGTAAACAGCAGTATGGCAGTATCAAAATTCAAATAGTAATATAAGACATTTAATAATCGATTTCAATGATGCCTCCTATGCAGTATTTACTTACTCATTTGTACCTTTAATATTAGTATTATTTCATTTGCGCCGGACCTAGGAATTTTATGAGCATTGTCTTTTCTTACAAGCTAAAGTAATATTAATGCTCCTATCAGTATATTGTATGTTTCCAACTTTATATAACATATAAGGATTACGTCGTCTAGATCCCGTTTTTACAAGTTTTCCTTACTACACCACTAGTCTATATAAAATGGGTTTTTAACGCTATAGTAATAAATAAATTATAAAATACTAGGGTCCTGCTTCAAATGTGTTTATAATAGTTTAGTTCTATTAAAAAAAATCGCTTCTGTTAAGCATACACTGATGTTGTAAACACGAAAGACGCCGTTAGCGGTTGTCTCCTGTTTTTCCAAGTTAACACACCCATGGCGTCCGTCTTAACTATTCCAGTTTATCCCTTTAATTGCCTTTTTTCTGCGAAGTGGCTGTAAGCGCTCTCGCCATATCTCCTCACGTCGCAATTACGGAGACGGTTTATGATAAATCTGCCGTAATTTGCATGAGATAGCATACGCTCTCAACTTTCACGCCAAGCTTTCTACTCTTGTCGTTTATTAAGTTAGGGAACGTTTCCAAGAATGGTAATGACTTATTTAACTACTAACTAGATACTATTGAATTTTATTTTGTCTACACTTTTATATGTTCACGGTTTTACGTGAATTCCTTTAATCTATAGATATTTTAATAGAAATTTAAATATATTATAATCCTCAAGTATATTTAAATCACATTTTAACTTATATTAATAGCCTCTAAGTATTGTAAATAATAATAGGACATTCACATGTTAAGTACGCTCATGTCTCTTTTAGTATGCTCTAAAATCTAAATCTTTGTGTTGTTTACTTAGACTCGAACATTTTGTTCGTGTACCAATATCTCAAAAATGTGTAGTTACACAATAATCGCTTATAATTGCATGAGTGTAGTATTTAGTTTATTGTGGCATGGCAGTATGATGTTAAAAGTATTGGTCATAATTTTAAGTTTCTTTCTGATAACTTGGCTTGTTTATGAAATTATAGAATCAAGTCAATGAAATAGGCAAATTCATTGAACTAAGGTGCATAAACGTCCGCATGTGAAGCATATGTGATGTCCTAAACACAGGAAACTAGTTAAGAGTCAGATACTTTGTAAATTCTAAAATTGTGTAACATGTGAGTGTACTGTGTGTTACTGTTATAAAAATTAAAATAAATAAATGTAAAAAAAATTGCAGGAGTATTGGAGCTGTTGATGCATTTGAAAGATATTTTGCCAGCTTTTTATTACTCCAAGGACCTTGTCTTACGGATCCCTAACTTAACAAACAGCAATGTGTGCAAAGTGAGGATATGGTACTTCCACTGTAGAGCGAGCCCAACTAGCTCATTTTTTTTAATCATTAAAATTCATGGTATACAAATTCTAATGTGGGTTTTTTCAGCAATTTAGAATCGTAAAATATCGTTATTTTTCTAATAATATTAAAAAACAATTTAGGTCACGAGGGTTACTCAATTAATTTGTTTCATTCATTTATTATTATTTCACAGACATTAATTTAATTTAGGTAATTTTTTTACGGATGAAACGCGTGATTAGCGTCACGAAGATTTTTTATGCTACTTCGTTTTAAGGTTAGGTAGTTATAATATTTATAAATAGCATATGGCATTTAAGTTAATTTTTGTGTCACTCGTCATATAAATAATTTAATATACTATTTTTCATATATAAAATAAAAATATTTCATTATTCTCTTTTCAAAATTATAAATTCAAAAACGAAATTAATATTTCGTAGTAACATTTTTATTTACAATTCGTCGTTTGAGATTTAAATAAATTATTTGTATTAATTTTCGACACTTAATATTTTAATGACAATTAAATTTATAAAACTCCTAACATATATTCCTTTTTCATCCCTCTAAGTCTCAGAAATCTAAAGTTTTAGATCTGTATAAATATAAACGTTATTTAAAAAATAGTTTCACTTCTGACATGTGTACTTTCTACACACGCACTTTTCTTTAATATCGCGATGTTAGTTAAATTATACATTTATCTAGCAGCCTATCTGTATGTATCTATATAGGACTTTGCTAAATAATAACTAGTTCATCTGATCTAGTTTCATGCGCATTTGCAAATCAGCGGTAAATTGGGAAAACTTTTAGTTGCCACCGAGGGGAATATGATATTTGTGAAAATTCGCCGACAAAAATTTCGGTCTCCGTGCAATTTTTCTGAGCGGAAATAAGATGCTAAGAGGCAAACAAAACAGACAGTACAATCTCCGTGTTGCAACGCGGCGAATCGTCGGCCGACACCCCAAGGTTCCGCAGCTCTTCGCCAATTTCCACATTTTTTCTATATACCAGTACTGGGTTGGGTGAAATTGTAACGTCAGCGACCCGCCCTGCGGACTGCGACGGGGCTATTTGTCGAGCGATGCGCCAAAACATCGCATCGCAATCACACGGAAAAATTATTCCCCGCTAGATTGCTACGCTTCGCTTTTTGATGTTACATTTACGTTAGCAGGTTTTATATTGTGCGGTGGATGAGATAGGATTCGTATTATCTTGTTGGCAGCCACTTCGATAGAGTTTTGTTTCAATTCCGTTCCAATAGAGATTTTGTTGGGGCAATAAAGGCAACAGGAATTAGTGAAAAACGTTTATCTGCGTTCATTTTTTCGGTTCCACTTTGTTCCTTACAGGTAAGTGATGATATAGACACCTGCTAAAAGTTTATTTATCTCTTATGGTTTTAACACTGAATCCAGTGCTGGACATAGTTCTGGCGCCGCCTGGCTCCACCAGCTACCCGCTTGATATCATCGGTCCATCTTCTGGGGGGTCTTCCTACACTGGGCTCATTTCGGATCTCCTCATTTCTGATTTGATCACGTAGAGAAATTCCGAGCATAGCTCTCTTCATTGCACGCTGAGTGATTCTGAGTTCTCATATGAGGCCTATAGTCGGTGACTACCTTTCGGAGCTGTAGGTCACCACTGGCAACACCCACTGATCGAAGACTCTGGTCTTCAGGTTCTGAGGGATATCGGATGAAAATATGTGCCATAGTTTCCCGAAGTGAGGAGTGATGTACTCGCCGTTGGTGTTGACGCCCAGTTTGTTCCACTCCAAAAGCTTAAAAAGTTGTTTAGCGTCGTGAATAGCTTCGGGGGGATAGACGTTGTGCTGTGCTCCTGTATACGGATTGACATGGTGGCGTTTTCGTACAAGCACTTCAACACGTGTATGTACCGGTAGTCAAATTGGCATCTTTGTAGAGATCTTAATATATCATCTATATTGAGCATAGTACTGATACACAATTGTTTTGCTTTTAATAGTCACACCAATCTAGATTAGATAATGCAAATTCCTGAATTTGCTGAATTGAGAAACAAACTTGAGACATCTACTATCGAAGGGAGTACTTGCACCATTGCATTAGCAAGGTCGTCATAATGCTTTTGCATATTAATGCAGCATAACCTGTATTTTTATGAACTTTTCCAAGTAAAGTTAAAGTAGCCAATTAACAACTCACTACTGGGCATATACCTTTTCATTCACAAGAGATAGAGTTTTAAAGACATAAACCTTCTTTCTGTATACGTATATAAGCCTATGCATGTGTATAAGTAAGTATAAATGTACGTATTTTTATTTATTGCAGTGCAGATTTAATATGGTTTTGAAGATTTCGTTCCGTCTTCCACACCCTAAGATTGCCCGTTACTTAAATTATTTTTTTGTTTATATTTCCTATATCATCTGTGATACATTCTCGTTTACTCTCTCATATATAGTAGCATATATGATTATGTAAATGATTATCTCCTGCATAAGAAAGCCGTGCCATATTAATATTTCCCTGATGACGTGTGAAATTGAGCTTTCACTTAACGTTTGTATGACTAAAAGCTTTTAGATTTAATACATAAACAGCGATCGTTCATAATCAAGCGGGAGTCCATCAAAATAATCATTTGCTTTACGAACACTGTCGATATGCGACATTCGGTGCGGTAATTAATGCAAATCAATGGTGGGACGTGCGATTGATTCGGGGCTAGCGGAAACCCGATCAATTACGTTAATGAGCCCCGAGGATCCGTATCGCTGACGTTTCAGTATTATGCAAATACTTATGCTTATTTCTGAGTAGTAAGCGAACGAGCTCTGCAGATTTTGTAGACTAACGCTTAAAGATAAGGATCTTAAGTTCCGTTTCAAGTAGAACAACTCCTGTTTTCAGATAATTACGATCCAAGAAGCAAGGGGCTCTTCGTGAAAAATGTATTCTCATTTTAAAAATAATTTCCTCTATTAAGCTGCAAATATACTAAAATAGTTTTATAAAACTCTATTTTCCTTAATAAAATGATATCAAATATTCCTTATTCAAAGCTTGATGCATCAGATATAGTAATTTTGGTTTATTATTTCCATTAAAGACTGATGATGTTGATAAAAAACGACTTAAATTAAGGTAACAAAGCTCCTGGCTTTGCTAAGAAGAATTCCCAACAATTTCAGTCCACTATACATTCATATTACTCAATATATTAACACCATTCGTTCTTCAGAAATTACATAAAGTTGCTGGTCCTATAAGATATTTTTCCGGTCATATAAAACTATCATCGCATTGGATTTTGAAAATGATAGAATCCACGTATGTGTGTCAATACAAAATAGTATATCTCCTACACTAATCATTAAGGGAGTAATCATGTTCCTAATTTGACCAGTGTTTTTAGTGTATTTACTGCGTAGCAATAGTTTGTCTGTGAGATAACTCTGTGGCTAAACTTTAGTCAGAAACATTGTGATATTTACTCATGAACATGTAATAAATCATATTGACTATGCAGAACCTCAGCGTGTGGTAATAATTTAAGTATTATTCAAATGTTATCAGTGCTAACTGAAAGCGGCTGTCCTCGCAAATCTTAGCGATTGCTAACACCTTTGCATTTATGCACCTCATGTTTTAACAGTATATTACAACTATACTGAATATTGAAGATAAGGTTATACAACAAAATATATATAAACACTATAAATTGGTGGCTTTTTATATTGCTTTCAACACCAGTTTTTTTGTTAAACTAATTGTTTTCCGCGATTTTGCTCGCGTAGTTCGCGATCCCGTGAAAATAAAAGGAAATTAAAATGCTGTTCCTGACTTATAAAATATGTAAGTAAGACAGCTTGTTTATACCTAGATATATCGCGAAGTTAACTAAACGATTGTCAGCAATAATTACTAATATACACATAATTATTTAAATGACTATTTATAATTAAATAGGATTTCACAATAAAAATCTTCGAACATTTATTTATATTAAATAAACTCCTTTCTATTAAGATTTTCTCAATATTTGCCCGTCACATCGGACTACGAGAGTGAAAGAATAGAAAGTGCACTTGTGTACTATCCCTGCCAATCTGCAGTGGAGCCGCGTGGTGGGTCTATGGTCTAAAAAACCTCGCTCCTCGGAGTGAGGAGGCCTGTGCCCAGCGGTGGGACGTTAATGGGCTGCTACTTACTCTTTCTTTAAGTTTATTTATTATTAACTGAGAACCAGCCGAATTTGCACTTGATACTTCCGCTATAATTACAATCAAAACAATTTAAAAACAAAGTATCATGACAATATAAAGAAACATGTCTAACAAATTATGGAATTCAAACCCGCCGACATATACTATCTTTAATAGTAATCTGACAAATATAATAATAGTGATGTCTAAGTTAAAACGTTTCTAGCATCAGTAGTTTTGGCTTTGCGTTGATAAGCCAGTTAACCAGCTCATCTATATGCTTATATTGATTTGCTGTTTGTGTAATAGTTCTATATACAATTTCTGTATTAGTAGTATTAGGCTAGTATAGCCGTATCATTATGTATGATATTCATAACAGTAACCAGATCATACAGGTGATGATGAGAAGCTATGGTGAACCGGTTAAGGGATTATGCAAATATTATCTCTAGTAGCCGATACCATCTGTCGAACATCAAAGTTATCGTTGCCTTACAAAGGCTTTCTCAAAGCATTGCAGATTCCCTTGTTCCTAGAGGTTATTCCGAGAAATAGAAATTACTGCTAGTATACTAAATATGCTAAACCAAATACAACACCTGTATTCATTAATTGTGTGTCATATATCAAATATTTGAATTTTTATTCTATTACTGTGCTGCTTCTTTCTTTGAACATAAAAAAGTAAGTAGCAGTCCATTAACGTCCCATTGCTGGGCACAGGCCTCCTCACTCGTAAAAGAGAGGGTTTTTAGAGCATAGACCCACCACGCTGCTCCACTGCGGGTTGGCAGGCATAGTACACAAGTGCACTCTCTATTCCTTCACTCTCCTAGTCAGATGTGACGGAAATCCGACACGACCGGAGAG
The DNA here is from genome assembly GCA_015832385.1 of Elymnias hypermnestra. Classification (NCBI taxonomy): domain Eukaryota; kingdom Metazoa; phylum Arthropoda; class Insecta; order Lepidoptera; family Nymphalidae; genus Elymnias; species Elymnias hypermnestra. Next base: position 2,849,958 of record JACTOM010000925.1, read on the forward strand.
AGATCAGGCGCAGGACCGACGACTTAACGTGTTCTCCGAGGCACGGGGGTAGAGCACACCGCCAACTTCCCAACTTCGGGCAAATATTGAGAAGATCCATATTTATATTTGAATTGGCCTGACCGATTTGAGGCAGTAAATCCATTGATCATATAAACTATTAATTCGTGTCTTATGGACATTAAAAGTTGTGTCAGAATTACCAATTAATTGGACGTTATTAACAGTTATCATATGCTTCAACTTCTCTGGAATTTCATTGCCTGGCACCATGATTTGTCTTCAGCCCAGACTTGTGATCTAGTCCCTGGTTGTATACTTAATAAATTACGATCTTTAACTGCACCATCATATAATGTTAGAGATATTAGTCCAGTACTTACCTGTTTACACCAAAAAATGTGATGTATAGAATTCCATTGAGTGAAATAAGCTGACCGCACGAATTTTAATTAGGACACTCAATAAAGTATTGTTTGCGTGTATAATATATACATATGGTATAATACGATCATATAATGGTCGTACGTTGGCGTTGCAATTAGGACGATGCCGTAGGCGTTATCCTAATGGGATTACGCGAACATCGCTTGTTCGCACGAAATTCGTTTGTACGAACGCGCGATCACACATTCTGATGTAAAAATATTGTCCTAATTTTACATGATGTCAACTTTACCTATGGTGTATTAAATGGTGGTCCTCTTTGGTCTATTTAAAAGCCAATTGTGAGTAGCTATACAAAATTGTACTGCTGCAAGTTTTCAGTCAAGGCAGGCTTAGACAACGTCAGGTGTTACATTTCAAAAGGCAACAGGATAAACAAGACGTCCGTATTTTATATTTTTTTAACTAAATCTAATGTTGTTACTTGCTTATCTATTGTTTTTTGGGGTGATAATTTGCTCAGGATCATGGATGTAGGGGAATCCCTCGGGATGGATAAATGATCAAACAGGCACTTTAAAATGAGGTGTAAAAGTATAAATATGTTGACAACACCATCATTAATGGACTTGCTGATCGGGCCACTAACTTGCCTGTTTCATAGCAATACAGCAAAATACTGCCTCATTGGTCTAGTAGTTAGCATGTTCGACTACAGACATGAGGTCCTGGGTTCGACTCCCGGGTCGGGCCAGTTCGAAATCGATATTGAGTTTTCTATTAAGATTCTCTCAATATTTGCCCGAAGTTGGGAAGTTGGCGGTGTGATCCACCCCCGTGCCTCGGAGAGCACGTTAAGCCGTCGGTCCTGCGCCTGATCTCTCACCGGTCGTGTCGGACTATGAGAGTTAAGGAACAGAGAGTACACTTGTGGACTATGCCTGCCAATCTGCAGTGGGGCAGCGTGGTGAGTCTATGCTCTAAAAACCCTCTCTCATATGAGTGAGGAGGCCTGTGCTCAGCAGTGGGACGTTAATGTTCTGCTCTGCTGAGAAGTTTTAGTCAGCTATCATGCAACATATTCTCTATGATTTCTCTGAACGTGATAGCATACGTGAGGAATTTTCCCTACGTGAAAAGAGATGGTTTTTGTGGCTTAGGAGTGGAAGGTTTTGGGTTCTTCTTTTATGTTGAAAAGTATAATAAACTTTTCTGGATCAGTCTTTATTTGCTAAGAAGCAACTTATGTTTCTCTAGTAAGGGGTCTATTTGTCTATCCATTGGATTTTGAAAAGGACGACCTGCATTTATATGCACACTAAAGCACATTAATGTAGATATATTCAAGGATTATGTAAAACTTGTCAATTTTTAAAGAATATTAGGGTTTTAATTAAATTTACGGTGATATTTGACGTACATAGAAGCAAGGCAGTCAAATGTTTAGGTTTATTAGACGTGAATGTTTCAACAACCTTAGCTTTAGCTGTAATCTAAGTATGCACTATGGATTATATTCTGGTTGATTTTCACATAGCGTTGATGTTGATGAAGTTTATCGTAATGAATTAGGTATTATGCAAATGTTATCAGTGTCGGTCGAAAGCATACGTCGGACGCTATGAGCATCGTTATTATCGGAGTATCACGAGAGCTTCCTAAACACGGTATATGCTTCTCTTGTTAAGCGGAATTCACCGGATTTACCAGCTAAGATCTAATAAAACTAGAACCTTTTATGCAATAAGCAACTGAATATGCTCTTGAAAATTCAGTATTTGTATGATCAAGTTGTAAGAGAAATGCTTATTTAAAGGATTTATATAATTTATAGGTTAAAGTGACAAAACTTAATTTATAGTATAGCTTTTTATGTAAATGAAACTCGTCCAGTCCTTTTAGAGTATTTGCTAAAGAAACAGACAAATAAAATGACTTTTTTGTATGGTATTGTGTATGTTATACATTTATATGAATGTGAGAATAAATTTAATTCCATATATCAGTTTTTGTGTGTATATTTATGTTGAAATAAATTCTTGACTTCAGAAGGTATAATTAAATATATATATTTATCTTAACTTACCGTTTAAAAGTTAATTAATTTGGTTGTTTCTTTATTTTCGATATTAATCTATGAACAGAAAGTTATATACGGGTATAAAATAAATATTTATATATCGCAAACGTAGAAAAATTATTTTGAAGGAATAGAAATTAAGACATTATTTAGAAAGGGCAAAATGTATGAGGTCAACTCAATACTAAAACTAAGAGGCGGAACGTCGTTAGTTATGAGTAATGGACACCTTAAGAAATGGACATCAAGAATAGATCCAATATTTCTTAGAACTATATAAAGACTATCAAACCCAACTATATTTTGCTTTGGCTCAATTTATGCTGCCATTTGTGTAGAACATATTACAAAATGAAAATATATAAAAACTTAGTTGTATGTATGTCTATCATAAAAGTGAAAGTTTACTTTGAACTGACCTCCCGTCTACCATAATCCTTATCTCTCTCTCTCTCTCTCTCTCTCTCTCTCTCTCTCTCTCTTTCTCTCTCTGTCTATGCGTTGTTTCCAAAATGCTGGGGTCGTGATGGTAATTGTTTTACATGCAATGCTACGCAGCCTCTTTCTATTTTGCGCAACAAGGGTTGCATCCGAGATCTGAGTTTTTAGAGTCAGTTCAGCGCATAGGACTCCTCCCTCTTGGTCTTTTTCCTTTAAATACTCTTGTGTCAATAAGCTTTTGTAAGTTACGACAAGGAGGCCTTGAAGATCAGGGCTGTCGCTGACAGAGCTCTGATTGAAAAATGAAGGGAAAATCTTGGGTCTTCAACTGCGGGTATAGTCACGGTAGAAACGATCCGACCTCACCTGGATGATTGGCTCACCAGGGGGCATGAATCTCTTTAAAACCGTCTGGTGCTGGTGCTGACCGGCCATGGTTGTTTCAGCAAGTACTTGCATCAGGTCGTTGGCCGTAAGAAAACGCCCGCCTGTCATGAGTGTGGTGCTCCTGTAGTTACGGCGCACCATACTCAGGCGGAGTGTCCAGCGACATATCTTGTTGTCGCTAGTTAGAAAATATCTTTCACTGGAGTGCATTATTGGTGTAACGCTCGCCAGTGAAGTTGGGTAGTGGGAGGTTGCCTTCTTTTGGGAGACTGTCTTCTCGCTAAAGGAGGCATAAGAGAGGCTAAGGGAGCAATGGGCTGAAGCCCTTCCTCGCCGTCGGAGGAAGCATGGTGGCAGAAGTGGCACGTATGCGCTTCATGCTTCACTCTCTTGAATGGTAAGTGTCATCCGGGTCACTAGAGTGGAATACGGTTAGGAAACCTCTTGTAATCTCACTCAGGGATGAGGAAGGATCCGCTCGATTTTAGTGGGTATTCTGTTATCTGTAAGTTCCACACTCCCGATCAGAATTAAGTCTTTCATTGGGGTGCGTGATGACATTTTATAGCGCAAAAAAAAAACTATTTTACAATTCCACGAGGTAACATTAGAACAAAATATTGTGCATTTTAAATTGACCATGCATACTTTTTTGTATCCCATATAAACACTCTAACATCACTCTCCATTTGCCCTTCACTGAGTTTTTATATAAAAAATAAAACATCGGTCCTGACCTTATATTTCTTGTTTCGGTAATTAGTTAATTATGTATTAAAACCTTCCATAAGCATCTCTATATTATATATAAAATAGATATTGAAAGCAATTTTAATCTTCATGAAATATATATCGTATATAATGTATTTCATTGAATAACAAATAATACTGTGTTGTATAGCATAGTACAGGTAAATAACACATATTTTGTTGTAATATGTAAAAAATAACAATACTATGTTATATATTTATTTCTGAAAACTGCATAAAGATCCTTTGAATATTTTAAAAGATACAGATAGCGAAAGTGACTCCATTTTATGCTGTGTAAAAATATTCGAACTATATTATACAAAGTAGGGGAGTCAAGAATCCTGATTCACCGCTTACGTGCAATAAACTGTATCGCACAAATAAAGGACTACCATAAGTACTCTCGTTGGACATAATATTGCGTTAGTAGTCATAAAAACTACGCGGATAGAGTGTAAACAAGGGTAGGGTTGGTAAGATATAACCGCAATGCACCAAAGTAAGTGACGTAGCTCCTTGTGGGGTGACACTGACGAGATCGTTTATCAAAGTCAATATCGACTGTCGACACTCAACTACATATTATAGTAAGTACCTATTACTTGCACACGCATGAATGTCGTAGGCAAGTTGGGATTGAACTTCATTAATGGTTCATATAAATTATGACATTCGAATGTTATACAGTTTTCCGTTTGTCAAGCGTTTCTGATATATACGTTTCTTTGTCGCTGGGAGATGCATTTACTCACCCCAACTATAGGGTCAGTGTGTAATTTAGCGAGCAAGGAGATTTAATAGTACCTACTAAGAAAGAAAGAAACATTTATTCTGTAATGGTGTTACAAACAGTATTCTTAATCTAGCTTTGCACCGTTGCTGTCTGTAACACCACCTGGAAAAGGTTCACAGCTCATCAATTGTCATGTGTTATAACACATGACGCTGATTTTCAGCTGTGACTACGGTGACGCCACAGCGTGTTTAGATTAAAATGCCACAGCGCCAAAGATTTAAAATAAAAAAGAAGAAAGTGATAATAGACATTAAAAAAGGAACACTACATGTATACTAAAATTAATCCAGTCTTAATAAAAAGAGAACAAAACATAATTTTTAATTTTGATTCACTCGGCATGATAAACTAAACGTAGTCAATAACATTACATATGGTTACATAGCGATTACATATGGTTCCGAGACATGGCCGCTGACTATGGGACTCGTAATAAGACTCAGAGTCACTCAGCGTGCTATGGAGAGGGCTATGCTCGGGGTTTCCCTACGTGATCAGAAATGAGGAGATCCGTAGGAGAACTAAAGTCACCGACGTAGCCTACCGAATTGCAAAGCTGAAGTGGCAATGGGCATGGCACGTAGTTCGCAGAACCGATGGACTTTGGGGCTGAAGGTCCTAGAGTGGCGGCCTCGCACCGAAAAACGCAGCGTCGGCAGACCCCCCCACCAGGTGGACCGATGATATCAGGCGGGTCGCTGGCTGCCGCTGGATACAAGCTGCGCATGATCGGGCCCATTGGAATTCATTAAGAGAGACCTTTGTCCAGCAGTGGACGTCCATTGGTCGAGACGACGACGACGACGGCGATGAGTCAATAATAATGAAAAAAATGATGAATTAGTAAATATATAGTAGATAATATAGTAATATTACAATAAATAAAATAACTCGGTCTACATTTGCTTTTAAAATAAAAAGGATTCTGCAGAATAATTCTCTGCTTCTTTTTGTTTTTTTAACATTTAAAGATGCTTAAAAAATACTTTGTGGCACAGCCTCGTATGGCGACTAAGACTCGTAAGACTTGAAAGCATGAAAAAATGGAAGACTATCAAACGGGCGAAACTGCTGCAGTCACAAAAATGCATTACCCCCATTTAGAGATAACATACAAACATACATACATAGCATCACGCCTCGTTCCCATAGGGGTAGGCAGAGACAACATCCCTCCACTTGCCACGATCCTTACATATCTCCTTCGCTTCTTTCATTCTCATTAAACCTTTCATACAAGTTCGTCGGTTTAGAGTACTCTTGACCTGGCCCTTATTTAAAATGTCCTGGATTTGGTCCAGGAACGTTCGCCTTGGTCTTCCCCTTCCAACTTTCGCATTCACTCTTGACTCATAAATCCTTTTTGTCAGTCTCCTTTCATTCATTCTCTCTACATGCCCAAACCATCTAAGCATACCTTTCTCAATTTTAGTCACTACGTCTTCTTTTATACCACAACGTTCTCTTATCACACTATTTCTTACTCTGTTTTAATCCACTCATGCTTCTCATGCTTAACATATAAAACAATACGCAAAATAAATCTTACCCCACACAGTCCAAACCTTTATCGGACACGGTGGTTTCTCCAGCTCTTTACATGCAAGAACACAAAAGAATGCATTTCTGACCCCAATGAACACGAAGCCATAGAGCATCTGTTGTTTAATTGCGCAAAATATGATGCACAAAGGACATTGTTAGAAATAGAATTAGATATTACAATAAATAAGAATAACGTAAAACATATACTAGAAAATAATAGGGAAAGAGAAACATATTAAGCACATTTGTTAAAGTAGTTTTAGATATATCAAATCAAATCAAAATATCTTTATTTAAGTAGGCCTATTACAGCACTTTTGAATCATTAAATATATTATTTTCCATAAACTCATGAAGTAAATAGTAGATATAGAACTAAGTAATAATTTTAATATATAAAAAAAATAGTACCCAACTTAAATCCAGCGGAATCCTCTTTTATTACGACATCCAAGGATCACTTTCTTTCCTCCCTATTGTCCCAGATAGGTCCGACTGAGAGTTCATGAATGTTGCGTGGTACCCTGGAAAATCGGCGCCATGCTAATGTTCACTGTATAAATATGTCGGAGAATAAGAGTGAAGGAGCAGTACAAAGAATAGGGGCCTAGGGTTCACCGCCGACATCGTCATTCATGGTATCAATAATTCAATTTCCATACGATGGGCGTTGGTGGGTAATGTTGATGTAATCAAACACTTCATTAATTAATTCAGATTATAATGTTCAATCGCCTAATGTTCCTGATATCAATTTACACAATCTCATTAATAATAATAACTAGGAACGCGACAATTTCCATGGTTGATCGCTCAGGCGGACCGTCACTCGAGAACTGTCGAGAGACGCGCGTCAGATTGTCACTATTGACTCTGCCTCACGCCGATAGACAGATGGCGCCAGCGTTCTACAGACTATAGCACTCCGACATTATATAGACCCTTTGGTTTATGTAGTAAAAAAAAGTAAAGTAAGTAGCAGCCCATTAACGTCCCACTGCTGGGCACAGGCCTCTTCACTCATATGAGTGAGGGTTTTTAGAGCATAGACCCACCACGCTGCTCCACTGCGGTTTGGCAGGCATAGTACACAAGTGCACTCTCTATTCCTTCACTCTCATAGTCCGATGTGGCGGGAATCCGTCACGACCGGTGAGAGATCAGGCGCAGGACCGACGGCCTAACGTGCTCTCTGAGGCACGGGGGTGGATCACGCCTCCAAATTTTTCCCAACTTCGGGCAGATATTGAGAAAATCTTAATAGAAAACTCAATATCGATTTCGAATTGGCCCGAACCGGGACTCGAACCCAGGACCTCATGTCTGTAGTCGAATATGCTAACCACTAGACCAATGAGGCAGGCGGTGAGGTTTATGTAGTATCGATTATTTATTAATAATTTTTGCTGGATTATGCCTACATATGAGATATCTTACCTCCTTTCTCACTTCCTTCTCAGAAAGTTTTAATATTCGCTGGGTTATCTAAAATACATAGCGTTAAATTGGCCCATTGCACATTTAAGTTTATCTGGTGATATTCAATAAAACATACTCTTTATCTATCTATCTTTATTTTATATAGGTTAATTATTGTAAGAACTAGTGTCGTCTCCAGGCTCTTAGTTATTTCTATAGCAAAATTAATCTTTATTATTTCAACTGTTTAGGCTTGACAATGTATCATATACACAAAAAGATAAAGCAACTTACGCACATATTACAATATATTTGTACAAATAATTACTTAATTTAAAAAAAAACTTAGCATTAAAACCTGCTTAAAATTCAAAAGCAAAGATTGCCTTATATATAAATTTAAAGATAAAAAACGACAGATCAATGTATCTAAACTAATATAGTGAAGAGCATTTGTATTTTTGTATGAAATGATTTCACGCAAAAATTTCTGGTCCCATTTTCAAAGGTTTTGACCACTTGTTACTTTCTTAAAAATAGGAATCCCTAATTAAAATGCATTAATGTAACTCAAGGTATGACCCGAAAAATTGACATCGCTTGCGCTGAGGAAACTAATGATAATGGAAAATAAAAATGTTCTACAATATTATAGAACGCACTAATTTCTACAAAAATTTTGGGATAAAATATGTCCAACTACTATAGTTATGCCACTATAACTACTTTTTATATTTCAAAGTTAATAAAAGTGCCCCTTAATAACCAAACCATGTTATTCACACCTCTGTATTAATCCTTATCCTATTAAATATTTTATTATATGCCGTTTCAATACCTCTAAAATACTTTTTAAATTCTTAAAATCGGACATTCTATTCAAAAGATATAACGAATTTTTAAATCTCAATCTAAAGAAAATAATGTATCCCGTGTCGAACTACAAATTGTCAATTGTTGTATATAGAGAAGTTTTGAGACAAAAATGTATTACAAATAAATCTCTTCTCGTATATTCGTTGTAAAGTAAAATCTGTGTAATGATTAGATAGTGAATATAAGTATGTATCTAATAATCTAAAAAGAAATAATTAAAACCTAAGTGAAATACAACTTTTAAGTTAACAAAAATAAATCAAGAGTCCGACTTGGTAGACTTTTCATTGCCACGAGATCATTGACTAACTTATCACGAGATATACAAAACTATTACTCCTATCGACTTAACATTTATCAAAATTATATTGGATTAGACGAGTTGGTCAAAACCGCAAGCTATTGTAGACCATCAAATAACTTAGCTTTTTTATGAAATTATAGAATAAATGGCAAAGACATTGAACTAAGGTGAATAAACGTCCGCATGTGAAGCATATGTGATATCCTAAATACAGGAAACTAGTTAGGAGTCAGATACTCACTCACTTGACGTGTGCCGAAATTAAAACTTTGTAAATTCTAAAATTGTGTAATATGTGAGTGTACTGTGTGTTACTGTAAATAAATAAATAAATAAATAAAA
>JACTOM010000925.1:3475763-3695673 GCA_015832385.1 Elymnias hypermnestra
GGTATTCTGAATTCAAATTTAAAACATTACGATCGAAAAAGATGGTAAAAAGTACCAGGTTTAAAACTGCATCAATAGTTTTTGTTCAATCTAGCAATAATATTTCGGTAGGGGCCATCGAAACCTAAACTCTAAGGTGGGCTAATAGATGTGTCCAGAAGAGTATATGGAGCGAGCTTACCGTTGCTCGTTACATTAAAAGAATACAACAATATATATTTACTAGCTAATCGGAGTATTAATGTTGATGTCAGCTTAGACCTATTTTCAAATAATATTAATTATTTTAAAAAGATTCTCTAAAATTTCTATATAAAAATATGATTTGCGTAATTTAAGTTTTCTTATTTTAAATATATAATCTCTGATTAATTACTATAGTGTTAGTTACATGCGTAGTTTCTGTTAATTTTTTATATCAAATCAGTGCATGCTCTTAATACGAAAAGAGAATAGATGTATTTTAGTTTAAGAAGTATTTGTACGAGTTGTATTTGATAAGCCTTATAAATAAATAAATAAACCAATGTTTATTACCTCATTGTTTGTAACCCATACCAATGTATGGGTCACAAATTTTAAGGGGGTGTAGGTGCAGGACACAAATGATATGATTATATTGGCGCTGACTACATTTCATGATAATTTGCATTTTTAACCATATTTATCGTTACTAAATGACAGTAGAGCCTTGAAAATGAATGGCTCTTACTTTGGCAGGCCGCTGGTTACCGACACCTGCCTTAGAATTTATAAAATATGAAGATTTTCGGTTCAATTATTCTTTACATTAATTTTAGTTTGATATATTTTGCTTTATTGTAATTAGCAGTAAAATATGTATGTCGGAGAATAAGAGAGAAAGGAAGTATAGGGGCGTAGGGTTCTCTGCTGACATCATCATTAATGGCATCCATAATTCAATTTCCATACCGTGGGCGTTGGTGGGTAATGTTGGCACAATCGAACACTTTTTTAATCAATTCAGATTATAATATTCAATTTACACAAACTCATTAATAATAATTGCTAGGAACGCGATAGTTTTAATAGTCGACCGCTCTGGCAGACCGTCACCCTAGAAGAGGAGAGACGCGCGCCGGATTGTCACTATTGACTCTGCCCCACGCCGATAGACAGATAGCGCCAGCGTTCCACAGACTATTGCACTCCGACATTTATGTTACTATAATCCTGCAAACATCAATCAATTCTTTATAGTCCAGAAGACATGCTGATAATAAAGTTCAAATTTCTGCTTAGAGTGTATATAAAATTTTGAACTGTTACAGAATTATAACAACCCTTGATTTAGCAAGAAAACAATCTCATGGGCATAATATAATCAAATTTACTGAATAGCTGATGTCTATGACATGTTATGTGGTAAAATATATCAAATGCTACTGCAAATTAACTACGAAGACATGATAGATCGAATATGTAAAAGATGAACCTACATTTTACCTTGATTGATCAAAATGTAGATTCTCTTTTTCTTAACAAAAGTCTGACATGAATAATACTTATAATATATATAAACTTGTTACTTGATGTCACAAAGAATTCTCTCCCATTTAACTCCTTCGACAGTTAATCAAACAAAATTTGGTATTAGACCATATTAATTCAGATAGTTATCGAATTCCTTTTAGTTCCCACATAAATTGTTTAAAACTCTATGTAAGAAGAACTTTCGTGCAAATAAACGGTTCTAAAACAACCACGTAGTAAATATTAGAAGCAGTATTTGCAAGTTTTAACACCGTATCCAAATTATCTAATATTGTTTCGCTATTGTACACTTAATTGCTACCAATTTTGGCTGCAATGCACTTGTCGAAGGGAACAACTGACTGACAGCTCGAGTTTTGTAAACAAGGTTTTAAAACGGCAAAAGTTTCAAACGTAATTTGGCTTCAAAATTGTTAAAGTGTTGACCTAAATTATTTCGCATTGTTATATAACAGAGTTGACCCAGAAAATGTATTTAAGTGCCGGAAAAATATTATTTTTTTATCGCAACGTGTTGGACATGGAAGCGGCTACCCAGCCCTTACTAGATGTAACATAAATTATGACGCTATTATAGGTTTTTCTTTTTAATACATTTTTTCTTTTATATGTACATATAAAATTCTTTTCGCCGAGCATTCTTAATAACTAGTAGAATGGGTAATCAAAAATGTATCGTAGATATCTTTTTTCATTACGCATTGTGTTTACTCCAACCTGAATGTGACAGGAGTTTGGGACTCGGCGAGGAGAAGAAACCTCGCAATACCCACTAACTAACCCAGCGGAACCCTCTCCATCCGTAAGTGAGACACCAGAGGTTCAGCTTGCGCATTCTTCCCTAGTGCCCCAGATGAATCGGAATGAGGATTCATGGAGGCGGGAGAAGGTGCAAACAAGCACCACCTAGTATCCCGCCTCCTTCAGCAGTGAGAGGGAGAATCTACTGAATTCTCCCTATCTCGGTCGTAGGCCTCCTTTAGCGAGATTACAGTCTTCCAGAAGAAGGCCACTCCCGCCCAATATCTCTCACTTGACAGAATCGCGCCTACAATGCTCTCAAGCAAGAGTTCCGTCCCGTACCCCTGGAAAACAATTGCTCCAGGTGACGACGGATCGCCTCCACAGCGGCCACGTTATTGGGGACCTCCTTCCACCTTTGGATCAGAGCTTGGTTGGCTTGGACTGCAATCCTCCGGACCTCATCGACTCATTGGGTGGCCTTGCGCCCTCGCTGCTGCCCTGACTGGGCACAGGCCTTACTCATATAAGAGAGGGTTCTTAGAGCATAGACGCTCCACGCTTCTCTACAGCGGATTGGCAGGCATAGTACACAAGTGCACTCTCTACTCCTTCACTCTCGTAGTCCGATGTAACGGCAATTCGATACGAGTGGAAAGAGATCAGGCGCAGGACCGACACGTGCTCACGTCCACAAATGCCCAACTTCGGGCAAGTATTGAAAAAAATCTTAATAAAAACTCAATATCGATTTTTGAATTGGCCCGACCCGGGACTTGGACCCAGGACCTCATATCTGTAGTCCATTATGCTAACCACTAGTCCAAGGAGGCAGTTATCGTGTTTGCTACAAATTTACAATAATTTAAACAACGATGAATAACATTATGTGGTAAATAAGTTCACGCAGACGATGTTCTGGGAACCCACTAATATAATTTAATAATACATTTTTTAGATACAATAAAGGTGTAACGTTCAACAGTATTTTTGTATATCAAAATAGCATTTCTTTATCCTTATAAAAAAAATAATAACCTCCGGATCTCGTCAGGGGCGTACTTGTCATTCGCAAGTTTTAATTGCCACACTCAGCCGCGGCTGCGGCCAGGCACAAGCCGTCACTGAGACAAGTACGTAGATACTAGAAGGGAATGTACCTAAACATTTATACATTACTAGCTTAACCCGCGACTTCGTCTGCGTGGAATGTTTTTTGGGTAGCATTTTCATTAATTTACGCAAATTAGTCAAAACACCTCCGCAACTCACCTTGCGGGTGGAATTTCGTAAAATCTGTTCTTAGCTGACCTCTACTCTGCAAAAGGAACATTCGTATCATATTTCAAGTCTCTACGCCTTATGTGATGCATCAATAGTTAACACCCCCATAACCCCCTTGCTGGTGGAATTTCGTAAAAATCCGTTCTTAGCTGACCTCTACTCGTCAAAGGGAATAATCCTACCAAATTTCAAGCCTCTACGCCTTATGGTTCCAGAGATATCGTGATGAGTCAATTTATACCTGGATATCTGTTTCATATATACAGATAAGAACTCTAAAACCTAAACTTCCTCTTTAAATAGATAGCCAAATATTTGTACATCTAATTATCTTAAAGGCACACTAACTGCTTATAAAGAGTCTAAGTAATAGATCGTGTAGTTAGATACGAATCAATTTTGAATGATGTTAACATAAAGGCTCCTACCAAATCTCCCAGAAAACCAATTTTTGAAGTTACACTTCTTTTGGCGGATTGGAGAAAAATTATGAAAGTAAAATTTTACATTACATTTTATAATTATATAATACCTTAATTATTTTATTATATTACTTGTTAGATATATTGTGACTGTGTTAGTGATAATGATATGGTTTTTAAGGATATTGTTCTAACAGAAATATAATTGGGAAAGACGGCCTACATTGTTAAATGGGGTTTATTAATCAGCCTTCTCTTTTAGCCTTGCAAAGCCATGTTTATCTTTAATTCTGGCAAAATCGCTGGCTTGGAACGGGTACTCAATTGGTCAACAGACGGTCCATAGTATGATACCCCGCCGGGCACACGTAGGAAATTGTGGTAGGCTTCCAACTACTTCCTACCCATAAAAAAATTGCGTTCGAATACAATGTCGTGTAGAAACGACGATTGTCCTAGGAAAAATTTTTAAAATACAAACAAAGACGCCAAACAAGACATTTGTATTCCAATACATTGCTGTGTAGAAACTACAAGAGGTCAATTGCTTCTTAGCAGAGCACGCTTCCAATTTAGACTGCAATCACTTAACATCAGGTGTGAACAGAGTCAAACGCCAACCTGTCAGCAATAAAGAGAAATCTCATAACAGATTAGACTGAATAATCACTTCTTAGAGAGAAAACAGTTATTTGTACACTATACATAATAGATATAATAGAAATAGATACAATAACTTACTCCTAGAGTACAAAGAAACACAAAAACACATATTAATAAATAGATATTTACATACGAACCCAAAAATACATATTACAATAAACTAATGCATACTAATTATATATATATATGTCGGAGTGCAATAGTCTGGGGAACGCTGGCGCCATCTGTCTATCGGCGTGGGGCAAAATCAATAAGTGACAATCCGGCGCACGTCTCTCCAGTTCTCGGGTGATGGCCCGCCGGTGCGGTCGACTTTTGAAATTGTCGCGTTCCTAGCTACTATTATTAATGAGTTTGTGTAAATTGATGTCGGGAACATTAAGTGATTGAACATTATAATCTAAGTTAATTAATGAAGTGTTTGATTGCACCAACATTACTCACGAACGCCCACAGAATGTAAATTATGGATGCCATTAATGACGATGTCGGCGGCGAGCCCTACCCCCCTATGCTTTGTGCTGCTCCCTCTTTCTTATTCTCCGACATATATGTCATAATCAAGGCCTTATAAGTACTCATGTCTGAGATGTTACTACTTGTATGTGTTTTTCTTGTTTGGTCTATTTGACGTCTTCGCTGGCGCAGTGGTGCGAGTAGTCGCCTTGCTCGCAGAGATTCCCGGCAAGACAAATGTAGGAAATTGTATTTTCTAATTTTGTCTAACCCTACCAGCAAAGATGAGGTGAGATCACAGTCAAGCGCTAAACTGTCAGCAATAAAAAAAAATTGTTTATATTAAAAACAAATTGAAATCCCCTTTAAAAAAATTAATAGCTTAATCAAAAACTTGGAAATGTCTCTGACACTAAAATAAAATTAATTTAAAAGTCGTTCTGAAATCAATTTAGATTTAGAAATGAAGTTTTTTTTTTCATTTTTTTTTCGATGTCATACGTTAATGTTCTTCCAGTCGTTCAGAAATTAAACATTTTTTTAATTAAAAATTATACTACTGTTTCTATATCTAGTATCTAGGTTATTATTTACAAAAAAAAAATAGAAATAATGAATTTTTATACCCATGAACATGTGATGTTGTCATTTTTCATACAAAAAATCATCACTTATAGACATTTAAAGAATAAAAATATTTGTTTATAAATCTACTTGCAATATTATTGTACGGAACCGTTTTGCTACATACTCTCAGGAAAAAACAATCAAGAGAAACATTTAGCTCTAGCAAACACTGTATTCGGCACTTATGCTTATACACGTCGTTTACTCCAATTATTAGGGTTTCACATAAACACAAAAACTCCGTCTGTGATTCCCGTAAGTATCCACTATTGTTTCAAAGCAAGCTTAAAATAAACATTAGAAAAATAACTATATTTTCTTTCAGTCCTACTAAGATTTTCCTTAACGTTTTTATTTAGAAAGTAATTTGTCTTAAGCGTGTCAGTGTTTATGTTTACATTTGAGGTAATATAAATTTTAGCCAGAGTTATGTCTCTCTAATTCACTATCACCTTTTCACGCCAAATCTACTGAATTAATTTAATAGAAATTTCCTAGTCTAGAAACTGAGGAAGGATTTAGGCTACTTTTTATGCGAAAAAAGGGTTGTAAGGACTGGACGTATCGTCATTTAAGATCTAAAAACTTAAAACTTATTTTTAGGCTATTGATACAATATATATATAGAATATATTAAAATTATATGTACATATCTATATATATTTTAATGATGATGACAAAAAAACGTACACCTAACTGAGTTTGTTGTGGATTCTTTTCAGGTCAGGGCGCGAAGGAACCCTTGTAACTTTAGATTGTAAGTCATTCTTTTAAATAATATACGGAAAAAAACTATATTTGACGATTGAAAAGTGCTGTTATAGGCTTACTTGAATAATTTTTTTTTTATTGCTGACAGATTAGCGCTTGACTGTGATCTCACCTGATGGTAAGTGATGATACAGTCTAAGATGGAAGCGCGCTAATCTGTTAAGAGGCGATATACCCCTTACGGTTTCTACACAGCATCGTACCGGAACACAAATCTCTTTGTTTGGCGGTACGTTTTTGCTGGTAGGGTGGTAACTAGCCACGGCCGAAGCCTCCCACCAGTCCAGACTCAGACAAATTAGAAAATACAATTTCCTAAATTCGTCCTACCGGGGATCGAACCCGGGACCTCCGATAGCGAAGCGAATACTCGCACCACTGCGCCAGCGAGGCCGTCAAATATATTTTGACTTTGACTTTATTAATAATTAGGATAGCCAAAGGTTGTACGCGTTTTACCCTCAAGGGTGTAAAATAACAATGCTTACTTATATTATAAATGCATTTTAAAGCCGAAACTACTGAACCGATTTACAAAGAAAGTCTAGAACCTTAGAAAGGACAACAATCTCTTTATTACTAGAAACAATGACTCCGTTTATTAACCTAGGTATATAAACAAACAATAATGTTGTTTAATAACACATATTCTTGTATTCAAAATTATAATTCTACTAATTCTGATTTACATTTTTTTATTAATACTTTCTTAACGCTTTACTAATACACTTAGTATCATAACTAGAACTGTCATACTCTACGAACAATCGTCCTGTTCGCGCCGTTTAACTTAGTCAATACAAAAACTAATATCATGACGCCAACATATTTTAACTTATCATTCTATTAACGTACTCAATCAAATACTTCACCACAATTCATTTATTGTTTAGTTAAGACCTTGTTAAATCAACTTTATTGTACTTGTATTGACGATTATGATAAATAAATAATGAAAGTGGCAAAAGTACCTGAAGTATAAATTTAATTAGAAAAATGATTTAATTTCTGAACAAAGAGAAGAACATCAAAAGTTTGACATTCAAAACCAAAAAAAAATTAAATAAAATAATTCATTTATGAATTTAAAATGATTTCTGAACGACTTTTAAATTAAATTGATTTCTAAACGACTGGAGAAACATCAAATGTTTGACAGGTAGAAATAGTTTATAAGGGAAAGCGAAATTGTTGTTGTTTCTATAAACCAAGCTTTTATCTATTTTTATTCACCTTTTAAACCCTCCTTGGTCTCCAACAAATAATTCAAAAGCAAAATTAATCAAAGCATTACAGCCGATCTCGAGTTTTAGCGAGACAACAGTTGATTTTTATATGTATAGATTAACTGTTATTGTATTAAATTAATATACAGTTATGAGGTTATTTAGTAAGGGATTTGCAATGCAACAGCACGTGGAAATTTAATTCAACATCAATTCGTACTAATGAAGGAGCGCCGCCTTCACAATACACTGATTTCTGTTTCAAGCGATAATCACGATGCGGTCAACCAAACCACCCATTCATACATTACAAATAATAAATACGTTTTAAGAGTTAATAACTTTAATGTTTTTATCCTTTTTTTCATTTGTTTAACTCACATCATGATCACACTTAGCAGTAAGTGATGACGTAGTATAACAAAAAGTCATTAATATCTAAACATAACATCATATCAAATCAAATCGAAATATGTTTATTCAAGTACGCATATTATAGCACTTTTAAATCGTCAAAAGTTTTTTTTTCCTTTTCCACACTCTAATTCTTTCGCGCTCTGATCTGAGAAGAGCCCACAACAAGCCCAGTCGGGTATATTGTATTTTTTTGTTACCATCATCATTACAACATCGTTGTCGTCGTCTTCGTCGCTTCAACCGATGGAAGTCCACTACTGGACATAGGTCTCACGTAATGACGTCCACAAGGCCCAATCTTGCGCCGCCTGGCTACCGGCGACCCTCTTTATATCAGCGGTCCACCTTGTGGGGGGTCTTCCTACACTGCGCCGCCCGGTGCGGGGTCGCCACTCCAGCACCTTCGGCCCCCAACGTCCAGCAGTCCTTCGGACTATGTGCCCCGCCCATTGCCACTTTCGCGATTCGTAGGACTATGTCGTTGACTCTGGTTCTACTACGGATCTCTTCATTTCTGATTCGATCACGTAGAGAAACTCCGAGCATAGCCCTCTCCATTGCACGCTGAGTGACACCCGAATTTCAATATCATATTAGTTTAATATATTTCAATTCAAATTAGAGCAATTCATTCACTCCCACTCGTTTCTATAGTAATCTTGCAACTTATAATACGATTTTTCTATCAACTTTCTTTTAACAAAGACTTTGAATCTATTAATTGACATCTCTAAAACGTCTTGTGGGAGTTTATTATAGAAACGTATGCAGTTACCTTTAAATCAGTTGTTAATTTTATGCAGCCTACTAGAATTTATTACAAGTTTGTTTTGGATTCGTAAGTTATATGATGTATATTCACTCTTTTTATTAAAAGAGTCAATGTTTTTATGTACGCACAACAAGTTTTCTAATATGTATACGCAGTGAACTGTCATTATGTTAACTGCCTTGAGTATGTATATATGCCTTGCATTGCCATAAAGAGACAAGGCATTGTGTTTATGTATGCATAAATGCTTGTAATGTTTTCACACGAAAACTACTGGACTGATTTCAAAAACTCTTACACTATTAGAAAGCTGCATTTTCATTGAGCGACATAAGCGATATTGCGATAGCTAATAAGAAAAATGCATCAATGTAACCCAAGTTGTAAAATAAAAAATCTGTTATCGCGTGCGCTGAAAAAACGATTGAACAACAAAATGTTCTACAATATTATAGAACATATGAATATCTATAAAAAAGTCCGTGATATCATATATCCGACTACTGTAGTTACGCCAGTGTAACTGATTTTCATTTTAATAGTTAATAACAGTGCCGACAATAATCAAACCATACCAGTCATACCTCTGTATTAATCTATATCCTGTTAAATGATAATTTATTAAAAATCGTTTTTTTACCTGTAAAATGCCTTTTAAATTATTTAAATCGGAAAATCCACTCAAAAGATAACGAATTTTAAAATGTCAATCGCAAGAAACTTGTAACGACCCTTTTAACTGGGCCTGTGACTGGTGAGTTAACTCATATTCCAAGGATATCCACTGATATACCTATTCTGTTTTAATTTCTATCAATTTAAACAATTCTGTCATTACCTCCTTGAAATTAAAAATTTTTTAATACCTGTAGAGTATTTTAATTTTAAAAATGTATTAGTTAGATAGATATATATTCCTTGTAAAGGAGAACCTGTACATTGATTAGATTATGAATGGAAGTGTATATCTAATATTCTGAGAGGAAGTAATCAAAAACTAAGTAAAATATAACTTTTATATTAACGAAAACAAATCTATAGTCTGACATAGCAGACTTTCTATCGCCACGAGATCAGTATCCACGCGAGTGAAACCGCGGGGCAGTTTTTAATATTTTTATTCATGACAGATTAGCGCTTGACTGTAACAACACCTGATGGTACACTTACCATATCATCACTACGATGCAGTCTTAGACAGAAGCTCGCTAATTTGGTAAAAGGCAATTTACCTCTTATGGTTTCTACTCATCGTACATCGTAGCGGAACACTATGTTATTGCTTTATGGTACATATTTGCATCATATTACTTTATTTCTTATCTAAGTAAGTTATGGTTGAAACAATATATAATCACATGAACGTTTAACATTGAAATCACGATCTAATGCTTCAAATCACCTCGTCATCTGTTTAGGCTAATGAAGTTGCGATGCGATACAAATACCTTCTGTTTGTGAATTTCTGCTTTAATTACAATATTGTTGACATCGTGCTGTTAGATTAGCAGATTATCAATTTATGTTAATTCATATACCTATAATGTTTGAAACGTGTGAGTCTATATATTAATCAATAAATTAAAAAGCTAAATGATAATTATAGAATGTTTCAACTTTAATAAAAAAATGTGGTCAAAACTTAATAGAAACAAAAAGAATTCGTTATCAAATAACACGACTTTTACACCCAGATTCTCGCCAGAGTCTGTAAAATATTATAGTTTTCTTCTTCTTTCAATTACTGGCTTTCAGATGTGACAGTTGCACTAAGGAGATTGTACAGTATATGAGATAAATATTATAGTTGCTATCAGATATTGTTAAATTTGAAAAGAAATGAAAAAAAAACAAAAATTCTTTTTTATTTAATTTAATTGCTGAACGACAGAACAAACATCAAACTTTTGACATACAAAACCAAAAAAAAATTAATAAAAAAACTCACTTTTAAATTTCATTTGATTTCTGAACGACTTCTAGTTTTATTAATTTCTAAACGACGGGACAATCATCAAACTTTTGATATCCAATACCAAAACAATTAATAAAAAAACTCAATTCTAAATTAAATTTGGTTTCTGAAGGACTTATAACTTTATTGATTTCTAAACGAGGAGACGAACATCCAATACTTTATATTCAAAACCAAAAAAAAAATTAATAAAAAAACTCACTTTTAAATTCAATTTCATTTCTGAACGACTTCTAATTTTATTGATTTCTAAACGACGGGACAATCATCTCACTTTTGACGTCCAAAACCAAAACAATTAATAAAAGAACTCATTTTTAAATTCAATTTGATTTCTGAAGGACTTATAATTTTATTGATTTCTAAACGGCGGGACGATCATCATATATCTGATAAGTAGGAATAGTTTCTAAAGTAAATCGATATTGTTATTTATATGTTTTTTCATGTTTACTCACCTTTTATACCTTCCCTTGACCTCCATAAATAATTAAAAGCTACTTTTAGCGTGATTTTTATGTATAAGATATAATATTTTCGCTGATTTTTTGCCTGCGTCTTCGTTTCGGAATCCATTCCCGATTCGATGGTACATTTGTTACCAACGGACAGCTTATAGCGGATAAAAAAATACTAATGAAAAGTCAATTGTGGTTTTTTCTTTAAATACGTATGCTTAACTTAACAAATAATTTCTGTACCTTTTTTAAATTAATAATTTGTTTTTATTTCTTATACTGAAACTATGCACTTCGATTTGTTCAAATTGTTATTATTTTTTACGTTTAATATAAGGTCATGACAGATTAAGTCTGTTGTTGTTTTCTTGCCCTTATCCCACTAGGTGGGGTCGCCACAGCATGTTTCCTTTCGCCAC
Organism: Elymnias hypermnestra; assembly: GCA_015832385.1. Lineage (NCBI taxonomy): Eukaryota > Metazoa > Arthropoda > Insecta > Lepidoptera > Nymphalidae > Elymnias > Elymnias hypermnestra. The sequence continues at coordinate 3,487,510 of JACTOM010000925.1, forward strand.
TTCACTCTATCCGCTGTCATTTCTACATTCACACCCTTAATACACATATCCTCTTTCACACAATTCATCCACACTTTTTTGGTCGCCCTCTCCCGGCCCTGCCGCTTACCATCATATTTAGAATAATTTTAAATTAAGTCTAAATACATAAATAAAAAACAAACTTAAATAATGATGCAAACAAGTTTTTTCTATATGTGCATTGGTGTGTAAGTGTGTGTATGTGTGAAAGAGAGAGAGAGCGTGTACATATCTGTAAGCGTGAGTGTGTGTGTATATTATATATAAATGTTTTGATACCCCTAATGAAGAAATTTAGTAATCAATTACAAAGCATGTAACACAATAAGTATACAATAAACACTGATAAAGTGTTTTACAACATGAATATATATAAAAACGTTTAAAGTACATTTTTAATGCGAACAAAATAAAAAAAAATTATGTACAATCATTAAAAGCACTCCGCTGTCACACGAACAAAATTGCAGCAGTCGTTTTAAAATTACAATAATTCTTTTACACTGTTGTCGCGAGCTATTAAACTTTGCACGGGCTTTATAAAAATTGCTTTAACAATCAGGTTTTATTCATACCAGCTTAGTCACACTTTGTTATGGCGTATATTTATCTATTTATTTATATATTTTGTTACATAACAACATTAGAATACGAAAGAGACCTCTTAAAGTGTTTTTCCATTGTTAATAGGTTAGCAATGCTTCAACAATCAGGTTTTACTCATACCAGCTTGGTTACATTTTGTTACGTCGTATATTTATCTAATTATTAACACATTTTATTATATATAACAACATTAGAACACGAAAGAGATCAGATAAAGTGTTTTTCTATTGCCTAAAGGTTCGCAATGCTTCAAAAATCAGGTTATATTCATACCAGCTAAAGTATAATATCTTATGGTGTATACTTGTGTATTTATATACTTTATTAAACAAAACAATATTGGACTCCGAAACAAATTCTCATAAAGTGTTTTTCTATTACTGATAAGTTAGCAATGCTTCAACAATTAGGTTTTATTCACACCAGTTAAGTCACACTTTGATACGGCGTACTTATCTAGTTATTAATACATTTTATTATACATTACGATATTTTTTTAATGCTGGGAAATCCTCGTGGATACCTGGAATACTCGGAAGGATGTTCCAGGGTATGCCGGACTCATACCGGCTAAAACCCAGCGGTGCTCCTTCATCACTCGGAGACGGGGTAACGAGAACGCGACTGACAGACATTCGCAACCTCGCTAGCGATGTGCCTGTTTAGGCCAAACTGGGTCAATGACCCAAACTTACTCCGAAGGTGGATTGCCTGGAGCACCTGGTAAGCCACCAACCACTTCGCGGGATCTCTCTTTGATGGGCAGCGGCCCCGCTTCCGTTACCCAGAGGACACCCCTAAAGGCCTCTCGCCTCCTTCTCGGCCTTCTCCTGCAGACGCTCGAAGTGGTCACGTTTGCCATCTCCTTCCGCGTCATGACATCCCCGCAGAAGGAGAGCGTAGCACACCATGCTCTTTCGTTGCTATTCTAATGACGGTGGAGAGCGAGAGATCTACACCGATAACCGCCACGAGCGCGACACGCTGAACAATCCAGGCTGGGCACGCCACAAGCGTGTGTTGGGCCGTGTCAACTGTGCAGCTACACTCACGGTACACCTCGGTAGGCTCACACCTAGCCACTCCGCACAGGTACTCGGCAAAGCAACCGTGGCCCGACAAAACCTGCGCGAGGTGGAAGTTCACTGATAGGTTAGCAATGCTTCAACAATCAGGTTTTATTCATACCAGCTAAGTAATATTTTGTTATGGCGCAAATTTTTTGTCTATATAAATACTCAATTATACACAAGCTGGTTCTTGATACTACGTACTACGTACTAGTGTTTTTGGATAGCATTTATAATAATTTGGGAAAATTATTTTACGCATACTTATAAATACTTCAATGAGCTATTTACAGTATACAGAGCGTCTAGACTGAGTCTATGTCCTTTCTCATGCCCTAGATTATCTTTGTACCAAATTTCATTTCAATCGGTTTATTAGTTTTGAACAGAATTACTTTCAAATTTATGTTATTATAAAAGATAACAATATTAGAGAACGAAACAGATTTACTAAAGTGTTTTCTATTGCTGGTAGGTAATCATGTTCTATTTATACTAGTCAAGACAACACCACCAAGATCGAAATGATCAAAATCTTCTACTTTAAATCACGTTTTGTGTTGTCAATTTCACCTATAATAAATAGTAATTCTGAAACAAATATTTCAACGGATAGCCGTATTTGTAATAAATACTGCAGGATTTCCAATAAGGTCTACAGTTAAAGCGTCCGATGTTTGACTTTGATTACTGTCGATATGTCATGATAGCGAAACGAAAGGTTGCCTTTAAGGTAAATATAGAATGAATAATATTTTTAATGTGAAACCTTTTTTACATCCTTTTATTTTTTCGTCAATCTATCGCATATGGCATTACAACCTGCTCGTATCAGCTGACCGTGTAGCATTTATATTATATATTACTCATTTTATTTACGATTTATTATATATAGCGTAGGAAGTGCGCGTGATTGTCTCAACGTCGTCACTAAGGTCTACAATTCAATCTTCAACGAGGGCGTTGGTGCAATAAAACACGTTATCAATTAACTCAGATTATAATATTAAATCTCTTAATATTACCGATTACAAATTACATAAACACATTATCAATAATAGTTACGAACGCGCGAAAGTTTCAATAGTTGACCACTCTGGCCGACGGTTACTCGAGAACTGTCGAGGACGCCGTCGGCCTGACTCATTGACTCCGTCGAACGCCGATAGATGGAGCTGGCGTTCCGGAAACTACTTGATTCCGACAAATATATTAATTGTATTTACATTTTATTTACCATAATTTAGCATTCCTCAAGGAGTCTGAGGAATGTTAAATTATGCATTGATTTTGGACTTGCAATCAACCATGAAAAAACAAATATGATGATAGTAGATAGAAAACCTGGTAATCGGCTCGAAGTGAACCATTAATAACTGTGAAGTGGTTTCAAAGTATATTAACCTAGGGTCAACTATCACTAATACTGGGTATGGTGAAGAGAAATCAAAAGACAATGTACAATGACTACTAGCTGTTGGAAGGTTATGATAGATTTGGAAAGAGAAGAGAATAACAAAAAATGCTAAGGTGCGACTCATGTCATGTCTTGTCTTTCCAATATTGTTATATGAAGGTGAGACATGGACCCTGAAACTGGCGGAACGAAGAAAAATCGATGCTCTGGAAATGTGGTGTTGGAGACTTCTAGTGATGAATTGGACATAGTTCATAGAATACTTCCCTGGAAGTATTCGAAGCACGGAATAATTTGGCGCCAAAACGGCCAAAATCTTTATTCAGCAAATGTGGCTGACAAACGTTAATGTTTTAGCAAGTAAGGGCGTTGGGGGTGTGTAATAGTCTTATTATCAAAGTGTTTCGTCTTTATATATTTTATTATCATCTCTTTTTATATTTACATAAATGTAATATGATTCTAATACGAATAAAAGTATACAAAATTCTATAGGAAAAACTATCTAAAGAATTAATAAAAGTTCAATTTGGTAAAAGTCGTAAACAAATTAATTTAAACTCATTTTGTTTTTACCTTACAAGTTTTATAGTAAGTACGAGTTTGTAATAATACTTTATGAATTATAAAAGAAATACAAAATAGAAAACAATATATAATGTTCTCTAAAGAAAAGTTTTGTAATTGTACTCAATGGAAAAGTTACAAAAGGTCAATGAAATGTTACACGAATAATGACCCATTTCAAAATATAACATTAAAGGGAATATTTAATAAATGGCAAGAGGGGGAGGAAAACATAATTTCCCTAGCCCTATATTAAATTACCTCTGTAACAACGCACTAAATGGTTTATGATTTGGCATTTTAAAGATAGTAAACGAGTAATTTAAAAAGTCGATGTTTTCTTTTATGTACTTGACAGATCATGTATATATATACAAATAAATAAAATAAAAAAGTGTGTGTTTTATCTCAAAAAAGAATCTGTGCATGACAATTCAGCTCCAAACACTGACGTGGCTTCTTTGTCGTAAGGGTTCCGATTCCCCGTGGAGCTTTCGGACATTTTAAATTTATATGAACCTAGGCTGATAGGCGGCTTCGGCCATGGCTTTTTACCACCCTATCTGCAAAGACGTATCACCAAGCAAGAGAAATTTAAAGAGAAATATCGTAGTGACACGTTAAGTATAACTGTCTCGCTCCCTTAGTCGACGAGTGCCGACTTTACTCGACGAGCGTTACATACCTGACAGTGATGACTCATATCCATTGAATACCCACAAAATATACAGCGTGACTAAACAGTTTTCATATTAAAATATCTGAGCTATCCTTTTTAAGATACACAATGCACTTTTCGGATAAAGAAAACTACAAGTGGAAACCTGTATATCCCGGAATTACTTCTTTGATAAGTGTACAATGCGAACCCTCATTGGAACAATGTGGTGGGTTTTAGTCTTCAAATCTTACCTTAAATGAATAAAGGGACCCGTGTCCCCCTATTACTGAATGGAACTTTAACAGGCTGCTCTTACATTACCTTATTTGATCACAAAAGTGAGCTCACTAATTACACACATAAATTGCATTTATATAACGGAATGAAATTTTTTATTTGATTTGGCATAATTACAAAAAAAAGAAGTTATTGAAAAATAGTGGTTATTCTATTATTTTAGTTTAATCACTACAGCAAATACAACACAACCGATACGAGATCAGGTTTCATCTCATTCATTTCACAAACACTTAACGACTATCCTTGCAATATTTATAGTCATATATGTATTCAAATCCAAAAACACTTCATTCAAATAGACTTTTACATTACCTTTGTATCGCCACATACATTTATATGTTGGTAATTATTTACATACGACTCACATTTTGTCAATCGCGGACAATTATATAAAAATTGACATAGTTACCAGCACTATCTTACATTAGAAAATGTAATATAGCGTCAAGTTTCATGAATTTTGTGAAGTTTCATGCAACTGTTTTTATTTTTTTCTTGTATAAGCATCTACTCCTGACTAAATTAAATACAACAAAAATAGTATTAAAAAGTGGTCCCGCCGTTTACACTTGAAGCCGTGATCAAGTGATAAATATTTAATGTGATTTCGTTTTATAAGTCGATGATTTCCGGCTGCACGCACTGGAAAACATTTCACGTTCCAACTAAGCCCAGCGCGCGAGCGAGAGTGCGGAACAAGCGATACAGGAGCACAATCAGCCTAAGCGTTCAGATTGTGACGCATCCATGTCTTTGTGTTATTACTGACAGATTAGGTCTTGACTGTAATCACACTTCATGATAGGTGATGATGCAGTCTAAGATAGAACACAAATATCTCTGTTCTGCGGTATGAAATGCAATTGCCTCAATTCGCTCGGGATGGAACCCGGGACCTCTATAAGGAAAGCTTATATAATTATCTTCTACACATAACTTCCGGCAGTGCATCGAGTCCAAAGCATAAATTATAAGTAAATAGCTTGGGGTCCTTAATAAGGTTGAATATTACTTCACGCCGAAACAGCTTTCGAATCTATACCAAGCTCAAATTCGATCGTGCAGTACTGTAGCCACAATGGGAGAGCTCAGGCAAGTACCAGCTTAATGCTCTGAGATTCGGTGGATTGTCGAGCCAGGAGACTCATAGGCGACAAAAATCTTGATCGAAGAATGGCTAGCCTGCAGCATCGACGTAACGTTGCCTGTTTGTCAGTATTCTACAGAATTTATTTCAGAGTACGTGCGCAGGGACTGTACGAAGCTGTTCCTCCGTCGCCTTTTTACATTCGATCATGAAGGCACAGAAACGAATGACATTTGTACATGGTGGACATCCAACAAAGTAACGGAATGCCTTACTAGTTTTCGTGTTCCCTGACTCCTACAAACCGAATATTTTCAAAAGCAGGGTGAATAGGCATCTCCTAGGCATGCATTAACATCAGGTCTGATTGCAGCCAAGCACAGGCCTGTTATAAATGCACCACCACGCCAGCGTGGCCGTCAAATTGTTTATAAAGTGAAATAAAAAATTAATGTGGTTTCCATTGTTTGTTATAACAACAATTTTTCATTAATGTTTCCTTAACGTTATCGAAAGAAAGAAAGAAACATTTATTCTGAATATTGCACAAAACTCTGGTTTATAAACCGATTTTTTTATATATAAATTAGGGGCGTTCAAAAATAATCTTATTATGGTGAGAAATGTGGAAAAAAATTATATGCGTTTAAATTAAAGTACCAAATAGCATCGTAGTTAAGGGGCGAGATAGGGTTGTATCCTACCAGCAATAAGTCATGTCTGCCGCAGACTTCCCCCGGCGCGCCATTACCCAGCGCTGCGAAGATCTCTAAGTATGATCAACGACCAGTTTGAGGCCAGAGCTATCAACGCAAATGATTATAATAATACATGCCCATAACAAAACTCTTCACGCAATTTACACTGGTAAATAGATTATTGTTTTAAAACCAATGCTTTCGCTTATTATTTGTATAAAGAACCACTGTATAACATTACAATATTCAACAATCTTTAGATCAGATTGCGGCCAGAACTATCAACGCAATTGATTATAATAATACATGCCCAAAACAAAACTGCACGAAATTGACATTGGTAAATAGATTATTGTTCTATAAACAATGCTTTCGCTTATTATTAGTGTATAGAACCACTATACAACTTTGCAATATTCAACTATCTTTAGAACTGTCTGGGGCCAGAACTATCAACGCAATTGATTATAATAATACATGCCTAAAACAAAACTCTGCACAAAATTGACATTGGCAAATAGATTATTGTTTTATAAACAATGCTTTCGCTTATTATTTGTATATAGAACCACTGTATAACATTACAATATTCAACTATCTTTAGAACAGATTAAGGCCAGAACTATCAACGCAATTGATTATAATAATACATGCCCAAAACAAAACTGCACGAAATTGACATTGATAAATAGATTATTGTTTTATAAACAATGCTTTCGCTTATTATTTGTATATAGAACCACTGTATAACATTGCAATATTCAACTATCTTTAGAACAGATTGAGGCCAGAACTATCAATGCAATTGATTATAATAATACATGCCCAAAACAAAACTCTGCACGAAATTGACATTGGTAAATAGATTATTGTTCTATACACATTGCTTTAGCTTATTATTTGTATAAAGAACCACTGTATAACATTGCAATATTCAACTATCTTAAGAACAGTTTTACGCCAGAACTGTCAACGCAAATAATTATAGTAATACATTTTCGTAACAAAACTCTACACGAAATTGACATTGGTAAATACATTATTGTCTTAAAAACTTATGCTTTCGCTTATTATTTGTATATAGAACCACTGTATAACATTGCAATATTCAACTATCTTTAGAACAGATTGAGGCCAGAACTATCAACGCAATTGATTATAATAATACATGCCCAAAACAAAACTCTTCACGCAATTTACACTGGTAAATAGATTATTGTTTTAAAAACAATGCTTTTGTTAATTATTTCTATAAATCAATTTATGATTGAATGATAATTGAATTAAATAATACATGTCCCTTACAAAACACTTCACGCAGTTTACTGGTTTTAAGAATATATAAATTTGTATTACGAAAGATCAAAACCCTCTAACACATCACTATACTTAAAAGAGGTTTCAACTCCATGAAATGTATTAAAATATAAGTGGAAAAATACAAAATTGTATATAGAAAACAACACTACAATCTGATATTAGAGTGACTATGAATTAAAGACAATAAAAATGTTCATTAACATGTTGCAAGCCTATTGTTTTATGTGGCAAATAAAAATCTATACCATCCTTAATTTCGTACATTATCACCTCTACAGCCTCTGTTGGTACGGTAGTAACCAGGCTTTGAAACCTACCATTATTCCAAAACTAGATAAATTAGAAAGTAGAACATTTAGATTTATCCTGCTAGAAATCAAACCAAAGACCTCTGGTAAGGAAGAATCGAATGAATAACATTGAAAAATCATGAAAATTAATGGATTCTTTTAATCGTAATAAAATAAATGAAAAATTACATTGTAACGAAGAAGAAAAAATGAGAAAAAAAAGGACACTCGATTAAGTTTGTTGTGTGCTCTTTTCTCAGAACTGAGCGCAAAGGACCCTCGTAACCTTGGATTCGAAGACATCCTCTTATATCATCAGCAATCGTAAATTGGAAATAATATATGGAAAAAAGTATGCTTTATGATTCAAAAGTGCTATGAAGGCTTCTATCTCCATTTTCAAAACTTATATCTACATCTCAACTTTCATTTGGCTCAGGATAGCGCTCTTGTCAGGCATTCACCAACGTACGAAAAGAAGTCCAGTACGTAATGAAGTTTTTCATCAAAAATTGGATTTCCTAAATTTACTCCGCCATTTGCTATGCTAGCAAATTGAACCAGGGATCTCTACTAGCAAAGCTACTCGCACCATTACACCAACAAGGCTGTCAAAACTACAGACTATTAGAATACAAGAATACACAGCCGACTCGGCACTGTATATCACCTTTAATTGAACAATCCGTTGACCTACCTTCAGTTGCGCAACTTAATTGAACACGGCACCGAAACTGCGCTATAAAAGTCCGGCATACAATTCGTTATCACTGTCACTTTGTGAGAAATAAACTATGCCGAAGAAAATAAAATTTACTTCAAACCGTCGATGTAGTGGTGCTCGTGGGTCCGAGCCACGCATTTAAAAAAATGGCTGAGCTTATGTACCCGGGAGGGGCCCCGGGAGGGCGGAAAGGGAGGACGTAGTTTATGGACCGTACTGATACCGGGGACCCAGAAAAGTGTTCCAAGCTTACGTTCAGGATTTGTATTTGCAAGGTATTTACATGGTATTTGCTCTTGATATGATATTAAGTGTGAATTTATAGTACCTGTTTTGTAAGATATAACGCAATTTATTTATTTATTTATGCACCAAAGAAGAAGTCACAGTAATGAGAAATTAAAATTAGTATACATAGAATACCTTATTCCTTTGGAGAGATCTCATCCAGGAACCCCAGAAAGTGGAAAAATGTTATAAAACATGTGGTGTAGGTACACAGATTTGAATAAGCTAAGAATATGTCAGCATACATACAAGTTAAAGATATATTATAACCATACATATACTCATACATAAACTACATATAATACATACGCACAGATAATATACATAAATACTAAAGATATAACCATAAGTAAATTTCAGTCCTAATTGAAATGATTACTAAATTATTTTGTGATATCTAAAAAGTACTCCTGTAGTCTCTTTATCATCTTTAAAAATATGTTCGGGCAGTTTTCCAGAGTCGTACAATTTACGTACGTTGGTAGCCTTATTCCTAATATTGTGTTAGCGAAATGAAGTCCATTATTGTGAACAAAACCTCTAACACCTCCTAAGATATTTCTGGAAACACAGAGTAATAAATAAAGTGAAAGATGGAAGAAGAAATAAAAGTATTATCATAACATTATCCTGTAAAGGTTTGCTAACAATTTTTCTTGATTTTGCCATTCCGTTAATTTTGCACGTTAGCTGTGTTTAGTGAAAACAAAATTGCTGCGATCTTCTAAGATATTTCTGGAAACATAGAGTAATAAATAAACAACAAGATGGTAGAAGAAATAGAAGTATTATCGTAATATTAACCAGTAAAATGGGGTGTAAGGGAGAAACGCGTCCCAGTCCGTTTCTCCAAACGCCAACCTCACCTGCACGCGGTGCACCCTGCTTCTACCAATGAGGTTCTGGCGACCGACAAATGGCGGTATTACCATTCTCTATAGCTGACCTAAATGCCACAGACCGATAACGGGCAGCAGCGTTATCAGTGGGATAAGGTCAGCACTGCGATCACCAACCCGCCTGCCAAGCGTGGTGATTATTAGCACAACCACGAAATGATTGACACAAGGCAGCAACGGCCCCCAGTCCCCGGCAGCCCCGCTATTCCTAGCTATGGCAACGGTTATGGTAACGGCAGGGCAGGGGGTGCTAAGAATCTCCGGAAGAGATTCCGCTGCCAACCCCGACGAGACCGATGGACGTCGGGGGCTAAAGGTGCTGGAGTGGCGACCCCGCACTGGACGGCGCAGTGTAGACAGACCCCCCCCCCCCAAGGTGGACCGATCATATAAATAGGGTCGCTGGTAGCTGCTGGAGCCAGGCGGCGCAAGATCGGTACTTGTGGACGTCATTGCGTGAGACCTATGTCCAGCAGTAGACGTCCATCGGTTGAAACGACGAAGACGACGACGAACCAGTAAAAGTTTTCTATGAAATTTTCTTGATTTTGTCCTTCCCTTAATTTACCTAAATACCACATTGTGTTAGCGAGTTTAAGACCATTATTATGACTAAAACCTCGAACCATTAATCTGTATTAAAATTTAAAACAAATTTTGCACATAAGCTGTTTGTGGTGAAAACAAAAGTTCTTCAACCTCCTTAGAAATTTCTGGAAACATAGGTTAATCAATGTACTATAAGATGGTAAAAGAATTATATCAACATTAACGTAATAAAGTTTTCAGAGAAATTTTCTTGATTTTGTCATTCGTGGAAATGGAAATAAGTATTTTTTAAATTATACAATATGATTATTTATTATCGTTCTGGTAAGAGCCAATTCACCTCTTATGGTTTCATAACAGCATCGTACTGGAAGTTTTTGCTTGGCAAGACATCTTTGCTGATAGAGTGGTAACTAGATTTTTCAGGCATGTCAAATTTTCTCTACTATCGATCAAATCCGGGGCCTCTGCTGGCAAAGAGAATACTCGCACCACTGTACCAGTGAGGCTGTCAAGGTAAGGTAAGCAGAAGCCAAATGCTGGGCACAGAACTCTTTACTAATAGGAGAGAGGGGTTTTAGAGCATACACACCATTTAGTTACCACAGGGAGACTATGTAATGATATCGGAAAGCAGATGCCCCTCCTATTTAGAGGAGGAGGCTGGGCAGCAGGAGGCGTCTTTACGAACGCCTCTTGTCTCTTTGAACATCCTTAGTTGGTTTCATCTGGGAGTGTCGGGAATAATGGACAAACAAACTTCTAATTGTTTTAAACTTAAATTTTCGTGGTTTATTAACATATTGACTATTTGAACGGGTACATATCACGATGGCGATTTTTAATTTTTAATNTCGGCAAAATTAAAAATTAAAAATTAAAAATCGCCATCGTGATATGTACCCGTTCAAATAGTCAATAAACAAACTTCTAACACTTCCAAATCAGGGTCAGGATGGTTATCCTGTTGGGTGGTTATCCTGGCCTTGCCGGCGAGTCCCATACTGTCTACCTCATATCAGTGGTGCGTAAAATTTCCCAGCGGAAAAAAGGCTTATATATATGATTGGTTTTCTCACTTTTCCTTCACTGAAGAGCACAACGATGGATTAATAAGAAAAATCAAGCACGTAAGCTCATCATGGCTTCCTATTTAAATGGATATTAACTTAAATAAAGTTATTTCTGTCTGGTAACAGCCCTGTCCCTGATAATATATAACTTATGACAGCGTTCATGTCCACAACAGCCCTTAATTGAAAAGTGCCGCGGTGTCCGTTTTTAATTCAATTACATTATAATACGGATTGTGGTCGAATTTCAGTATAATAAATTAATACTGAATGATAAATAAGATTTAATTACAGTTGGATCAACTTAAAAGTGCGATTGTGGTCGTCGTTCGCCGAAAATGTTTACAGAATTAATTGAAATATAGATTCTTTACAATGTAATTTCGTTGTTTATTTATATAAACCTACATAAAGGGAAAGAGGAAACTGATTTTAGTATTGTGTGAAATGCTTCTTTCCTATACATTTTTTCTGTATTACATATACTAAGGCATTTAGAGCATTAACTCTTTGCGAAACAGTTTATTTACATAAAAGCAATGAAAGATATTCATGGAAATAATGGCTTTGACAGTACAGGTTCCGGGTTCAACATAAAATTAAATATTTTTATTAATTAAGTATTAAATCTTTTAGATTTTGTCCGGTGAGTGGCTTCGATGGTTAACAATTATGGGTCACTTAACAAAATTTATGTTTACGTACAATGCTTTGTAGAAATCATCAGAAAATGTTATCTTGTATTGAATCATAGGCTATTTAGATATTAAAGAACGTAAAGCAATTTAAGAGCTTTATGTCGCTGTCAAAAGGATGCATTCAAAGCTCTTTTAGCTATGAAACTATTTTGATTAAAAAAAATGCTGTTAAACCTATATGAAGTTATCATTTATATTTTCCGTAGTTAACTGTATGATCCATGAGCTTCCCTTTTGATTTAAAAGCCAATTAAAAGTATATAATTAATTTGCATTCCTGCATGTAATATACTTCTTATTCAATACTAAGAAAAATCTTTGGTCTTTTGATTGAATTGTAAGATTTTCTAGAAATTCTCAGCAAACTTGCATAAATCAAGACACTATGCAAATGTACAAATTTGTATAAGTACTCTATTAAAAGTTTAAATACAGTGTAACGTTGATATAAATAAGTTAAAAGGAAATATATATTAAGTAATCAGTGTCAATAGGTTTTTGTTATATACAGGTCAGTTTGGAATGTGATTCGTTTTAATAAGATTAAAATAGTTTGTTTCTTATCATCAAATAAGAATGATTGTCTTACGAAGAATTTAAGGTATCAGAGCCAGTTGAGAAATGCTATCGAAATGTACAACAAATGATAAGTGGTATAAAAGAAGATGTAGAGACTAAAATTGAGAACGGTATGCTTAAATGGTTTGGGCATTTAGAGAGAATGAATGAAAGGTGACTGACAAAAAGGATTTATGAGTCAAGAGTGAATGGGAAACTTGGAAGGGGAAGAGCAAGGCGAACGTTCCTGGACCAAATCCAGGGCATTTTAAATAAGGGCCAGATCAAGACTACTCTAAACCGACGAACTTGTTTATAAGGTTTAATGACAATGAAAGAAGCAAAGGAGATATGCAAGGATTGTGGCAAATGGAAGGACGTTGTTTCTGCCTACCCCCATGGGAATGAGGCGTGATGCTATGCATGTTTGTAAATGAAATTAATTCATAGTATACGTTAAACAAAGTTCAATAACATGTTTTATCTACATTCTGCGTGTATTAAAATAAATTTTATTATTGTTATTATATATAGAACTAGAATAAAATGGACCACATTTTAGTCGTTACTTAAGATTCTTAGGATCAATAAAACCACAGAAATTCCTATATCTTATCCTAAAGCAAAGTTAATCATAACTTCTGCCGCATCGAATATTCGCGGACAGCCGCTATCCGCACTCACATAATTACTACGAGTGCTTCGATGATGAACCGATAGTGCGATAACTAAAATAAATTTGCATTTGTTAACAACGTTTGCACATACTCTGTATACAAATTCCTTATCTAAATTTGCTATCATAACCAATAACCTGTATTTTAAAGATTCTACTATACAATTGGGACTATTCAAATATTTTTTGCATCACATCCAAGATAGAGAACAAATTTGGTTACCAAAAAGTTGTATGTTAATTTAGATTACGAACGATAATTTTACGTGATAACGGTATTAGAAAACATTAATGAAAGTTTTTAGATTTTACTTTAATTGGTAAGCACTATAGATGCATCTCAAGCCGAAGACTTAGGCAGATGGCGCCTCTCTATCATTTGTTGTTCATGCATGTAGCCGATAATTTATTATTAATGGGCGACAACACTGATAGCTCTGAAATGTTGGGAGTTATTGAGTAATATAGTGGCAACACTTAAAATACCAAAAAACATTGTGCAATATTTAGAAATGTTATGCAATACGAGGTAAGCAAGTTGTGTGTATTTAAATAGATAAGAGAATAAAAGTTGTTAGTTAATGTGAGAAGAATTGTGAATTATAAGATGAGATTGTCAAAAATATAAATTTACAAAAGATGGAATATGTGAAATTGATATTGAAAGGAGAGTAAATACAGGGAATATGGTAAATGGTGCTCGGCACGCCCTTATGGATAGCCAGATGGTGTATCAAAGGGCCATACTGGCTGTGCATGCAAATGTGTCGGTACCAACACTTATGTATAGTAGTGAAAGTTGGGTGTGGCAGAAGAATCACATAAGTATAATAAATGCGGTAGAGATGAGAGCGTTGAGAAGTATGAGCGGATTGAAACTGAGTGACAAAATAAGAAATAGTGAGATAAGAAAACGTGATATAAAAGAAGGTGTAGCGACTAAAAGTGAGAAAGCTATGCTTAGATGGCTTGGGCACGTAGCGTGAATGAATGAAAGGTGAATGACAAGAAGGATTTATTATGAGTCAAGAGTGAATGCGAAAGTTGGAAGGGGAAGACCAAGGCGAACGTTCCTGGACCAAATCCAGGACATTTTAAATAAGGGCCAGGCCAAGAGTAGTCTAAACTAACGAACTTGTATGAAAGGTTTAATGAGAATGAAAGAAGCGAAGGAGATATGTAAAGATCGTGGCAAAGGGAAAGACGTGGTCTCTGCCATAGGGGTCTAGGGGAATGAGGCGTGATGCTATGTATGTATGTATTATATTGTTATTTGATTGACTATTGTAGAAGTATCAGTATTTTTATCGTTCTATTGTAGAAATTGTCAATTATATATAGCGGAAATATCAGAGCGTAATGTTATTAGTTATTAAGATGGCTTATTAAGTTATTTTAATTAGTTAGAAATGTGGATGGTTTAAGCAATAGGCGCCAAAATGAGTTTTCTTATTGAATCACGACAAAAAAGATATTAAAGTCCACCTTTAAAGATGTATGTCTCTTACTTTTTTATGGTACGTTTCAAGGTTCAAGAATTCTATCACATGTGATTCTTGCGTAGCTTTCAAAAGGATTAGATTTACCTCGTGTTTGCAACACTTTTCATTGATGCTCTATTTCTATAGGTTGTAACGTGATGTTTCAAAGCCTGTCGCCATCCCCGACAAATGCAGTATCCAATAATAAAATATATTTTTAACTATGATTAGCAATTTCTAAAATTAGCGCATTTATCAAAAATTTTCTGTCACCCTCATGATATTATAGAAGTATATCCTATCGCCAATTTCCTCTCTGCTGTAGAATTTCCGCAAAATAAATTTAAATAATGAATTGATATCTGAAAAAGCTGTTCATTCATTACATACAAATTAAAAAAAATAACTAATATAGATTAATAAAAACGTATTTATCAACATACCGCTACCGATAGTCCGCACTTTCGTCGCTATTTAAAGTGACGAAAGTACCACATTGCTTACCGATTAAATAAATGCATAATTTAGTTCACATTCCGCATATATTTAGACGCATGTGCGCTTGCTTTCATCATTTTCTTGCCCTTATCCCACTAGGTGGGGTCGGCACAGCAAGTTTCCTTTCACCAAATCACTCTATCACGTTATTTCTACATTCACACCCCTTACACACATATCCTCTTTCACACTGTTCATCCACACCTTTTTTGGTCGCCCTCTCCCGGCCCTGCCGTTTACCATCATATTTAAGGCCTTCCCTTCTCATGACATGACCATACCTTAACTTCTCGGTCACTGATGCTACTTTCATACTTCCTCTAATATACTCATTCTTAATCTTATCTAATTTTGTAACTCCACACATCCATAGCGACATTCACATCTCCGTTGCACGCAATTTCCTTTAATTCTTCCCTTTAGTGGCCTAGCACTCTGATCCATACAGGATGACAGGTCTTACGATCGTCTTATAAAATTTGCCCTTTAGTTTAAGGGGCATTCTGGCATCACAAATTGTTCCCGATACCTGTCTCCACTTCATCCAACCTCCATTTATCTTGTTAGTAACATCTTGGTCAATGCCGCCATCGTTTTGGAAGATAGAGCCGAGTTAACGGAAATCGGAGCAGACTCGAAGGGATACACCATCTAAGACAATCGAAGAAAGTCTGGATGGATCCCCGACATCACAGAACAGATGTTCTGTTTTGGCCCTTTTGATCTCCAACCTTACGCTTTTCAGTTTTTCCTGCTATATTTTCAGCCTTCTCTGCACCTCAGCTCCATCCTCTCCAACAAGCACAATGACAAACACCGTGCACTAGGGTGCTTTTGTTTCATATGTCAAAATATTTGGCAAATTTGTTTTGTTGCGTCACCAAAATTAGTAATTCACTTCTTCTCTTAAAGTTTCGCAGATTTATTGCGTTTTTGATTATATATCTAACCCTATTTTTAGGTCATAATATAAGTTTGTGTTTGAACGTCGTCATATATAAATGAGTAAACAACTATTGATTCAATACCTAACTTTATTGCATATTATTTTAAACTTTATTGTTTATTTTTATCGAACGTTCGTTCCCGGTCTGATGAAAAGTTGTCTGCGCGCCACGGGATGAAAGCATGGGTTTGCCACCCGCGTTTTTATCACGCGGGCGATGTTATACTTTAGCCGATTAAATTTTTATCTAGAAATTAAAACCGTAATCAGTAGTAATGTTCCCTGAAATTCCTAAAGCACCTATAAGGGATTGTCTTTTCGTCCCCGGATTTGCCCTTCGACTTCCTTGATCGCTCTTATCACCCTTTACTATCTGTCCCAACGATATACGTCCACATATCTGTAACAGGGAATAACTCTGGATTATGTGCTGAAGTTTTATAGCCATTGCAAATATTAGTTTAAATTATTTATGGGTACATAAAATAGTACATAAACCCATCTATTGAATGAGTTCTTTGGTAAATAATTTAAATGTTCCGTCGGTGTTAGTTTTATTTTTCACCTTTCAATACAAATTTTTATATCCAAGTAGGTTTTTACAGCTAAAACCGTCAAATATAGCTTTTTCCATATATTATTTCAATAAACGACTGATGATGATATTAAAGAACAACTTAGAATGTAAAGTTGCGAGGGTTTCTACGCGTCCAGTTTTGAGAACAGCCGACAACAAACTCAGTCGAGTGTCCTCATTTTTCTCATCATCACAATATATATTATTAATTTATTCTATTTCGATTAGACAAATTCATTCACTCCCACGCTTTTTCATCTTCTAAGTAGTCCTTCAAATTACATAATCAAACACAATATGTCCAAATGTATAAATGTAAATTCATTATTTATTACCTTTTAGTCAAACATTTTACATATTTTATTCTTATTTATTATATTTAGTAGCAAGCGGTTTTCATTTCTATTACTTAAAATCTACAATTTATTGTGTGTAAGATTGTTACCAGTTTAATGGACCAAACATTATACGTTTTTTTTTCTGCTGAGTGATGCAATTTACGCACTAACCCTGACCGATGACCAGTTAGAAATGTGGGAGTTTGTGATGGAAGGTCTGGTAATACCCACTAAAACCCAGCAGAACCCTCTTCATCCATTAGTGAAGCCCCAGGTGTTCAGCTTTCGCGTTCTACCTTGGTGTTCCGGATGAGTCCGACGGAGGATTCACGGAGGCGGGAGAAGATGCGCAAACATGTGCCGCCTTGTATTCCGCCTCTTCCGGCGGTGAGGGGAAGCATCCACTGCACTCACCCGTTATCTCTCGTGGGCTTCCTTCAGCGAGACTACCGTCTCGCAAAAGAAGGCCAATTCCGCCCACCATCTCTCACTTTAGAGCATCGCGCCTACGATGCTTCCCAATGAGAGGTCGGCGTCGATCAACGCCACCAGGGGGTGACGCTGAGGTCCCCAGGCCGCACAATCTGCCACAGTGTGATGCGCTGAATCGATAGCTGCGCCACACTGATGACAAGCGGGCGACTCCTCCTCCTCCGGCCACATTGGTGCAGGAAATTTTCGAAGCAGCCATGTCCGGTCAGAACCTGCACCAATCTGTAGGAAAGCATCCCGTTCTCCCTGGAAAGCCATTGTTCCGGGTGAGCAGACATCGCCGCCACAGTGGCCATGCCCGCTACCGGGAATCCGATATTATCGCTCCATCTTCCACATTAGGCAGCAAACCAAACGTTATACCTGCTTTTATTAACGAAGTTTATGATGCATTTTAAGAGCAGGTTTGTTGAATTCAAGTCCCATTAGGACCAATTCAAGTTATTATTTCTTCTATTTGTGACTGATGAGAAATTTAATCAACCTATTGAGCAGTTATTTCAAAACAATCAATCTATGACAACAAAAGATGATGATTTCTCTCTGCCAGTTTTGAATTTCCGTCACATCGAAGTTTATTAAATTATTCCATGACGAATAGCAAATTAAATTGCCACATGTTATTTGTAAATATTAAAACTTTCAAATGAATTAGCATAAATAACGCTGTACATCTTCGTGGCCGTAAATAGTTACGCGTTTCATCCGTAAAATCGTATCCTCATGCGCCTGAAGAAGTTTCACTTCGAAATGCAATCGAAATCTATGTGTCTAACAAATTCTCTTCACGTGTAAGTTTATTCTATGTATGTTGGACTAAAACTATTTCATTTCACTAAAGGATTCGATAGAATTCCTGAATTATGCAGAGACGGTAATAAATAGGTTCGTATCGTATAAAGCAACTCAGGAAATGTTAAGTAATGTAGCAACCCGGCCTCGTGCTTAAAGGGGAAATAACTAGGCACTCGTATGTATTTCTTGTCGCCAACAAGGTCAACCTTTCAAAAACTTTACAACTTTGATAAAATAGCATGCAACTCCGAACTGAAGTTATGCCAAATTTTCCAGATTTTGTGCATAAAATATTAAACCAATGGGACAAGTCAAAATTTAATAACATTAATACTACACATTTTTATTTATCTTATCTTCTTGACAATATCAATTTCAACTTTCGATGATAAAATACATAAAAAATTGCTATTTTAGCACTTGACTGCGATCACACCTCGTAAGTGATGATACAGACTCAATTGGAAGCGCACTAATCTGGTAAGAGGCAATTAATCTCTTATGGTTTCTCAACAGCATCATATATGGACACATATCACTTTGCTTAAATTGAAGGCAAAGAAATTTGTATTAAATCGTTAATTCAATTCCAGAGCGATTCCATCTTAGACTGTATCAGCACTTACCATCAGCTGTAATAACAGTATAACACTAACTTGTCAACAATAAAAAAGGTGCATAAAAATCCGTTCGGTATTAAATCGCCAAGACAAAATAAGCAAAGAGTGAGTGAGACACACATTGTGTGATTTTATGATCTCATGATCAAACTTCTGATAAGGTTAACCAAGAATAACCCTTAGATTGTCCGCCCGCGGTTTTTATTTTGCCCTGCATGGACGTTTTTGCGTCAATGCAGGTCGAACAACGCTATAGTGGCTCTTGGGACTTAAATGTTTATGAAAGACTACCAAATGTTATGATTTTTATGTTTTCTAATAGTTAAACTATACAATGTATCTTATATTAATTAAAATAATACTCTAGTATAGCGTCATGTTGCGTTTAACTTTGAGATAGTGAAAAACGTCCGTTTTGTATTTATAGGCTCATATCTTAAAAATTTAATCTTGCCTGAAAGATTTACACTGTTATTCACATCACATCAAAAACAAAAATAATCGCTAATAAACGCTCACGGTTTGTAAAATATCACAAAAACTTAACGACCTTCGACGCGACACACGCACCGTAAGTAACGATCATTTTGTAACTGGTTTGTTTTTTTCTATTGTCTAGTGTAATCTTTACGTATGTCGGAGTGCAAGAGTCTGTGGAGCGCTGGTGCGTGTGTAATAGTCTGTGGAACGCTGGCGCCATCTTTGTGTCGGCATGGGGGCAGAGTCAATAAGTGGCGGTCCAGCCCGTCTCTCCGGAGTTCTCGAGCGGCGGTCGGCCGGAGTGGTCGACTATTGAAACTACTAAGTTTTAATGAGTTTATGTAAATTGATATCGGGAACATTAAGTGATTGAACATTATAATCCGAGTTAATTACAAAGTGTTTGATTGCACCAACATGACCTACGAACGCCCACAGAATAAGAATTTAAATAATGGATCCCATTAATGATGATGTCGGTGGAGAACCCTACGCCACTGTGCTTTATGCTTCTCTATTATTCTCCGACACGTATATTTTTTGATGACAGTTACCGAGAAGCGAAATGGATAATACACATTATGACTTAAAAAAAGAGATGGTTATATTTCTGATTGCCCGTTTCGGAACAGAACTATTGGCCAATGTCACTCGGTTGTCAAAACACGGGCAATCTAAGAGATAATACGTCATTTTTGGAAAGATTAGACGTTAAAACAACCCCTATTCATATCACTGCATTCTTACACGGATATGAATAGCGTGATCCACGTCCTGTCATTATTCATAAACTATAATAGGTGTCCAAAGAAGTTATAATTTTTAAAGCTATAAATGGCTTCCAATTTAACTAGGCTTCTAATTGCAAGTCAAATACTTCAGATGCTCTATTTAATAAAACATCTCTATAAAACTGTCCAGTGGTTTTCCTATTTACGAATATCGATGCAGCATCCTAAAATACATTTCCAGCCATTCAGTAAAGTAAGTGTACACACAATTTGCATCAACGGACGGACAGCGTTAGTTTATTCATCTATTGACTTACATTTACAATGCAAATCCTCGATATTTCTCTAAAGCGTTTCTTATTTATACATTCCTTATTTATTGTACTGATCGTTGTTTACACTTCACAAATTAATTCTATCGATTAGTGAACAGTAGTGTAAGAGGTGGTGCACAATTTCTTACTTGAAATTAACTTATTATAAAAAAAATATTTGAAAGTTTAACACACATCTGTATATATAGGGGAAAGAGTTTGGAGGTTTCTTCTACTCCGTCTAGGAGGTTGGTAGGTAGGACGCGTAGATTTACACTTTTCCTGCCTTCTTTTTAAATTCCTCACCGGGAATCTTCCGGAGTACCAGAGCAGATTGCATCTAACGATCCTTTGGTGCTCTACTAAAGGATGGTGAGGATATCAATGGGTTTAAGTGGGTATTCTGGTTGCCAGCAAGTTTCCTACTCCAGATTCGATTGAAAACCTGATCAAGGCATGTAAAAGTCTTTCCCAACGGAAAATAATGAACAAAACAGACAGACTTGAGGTCTTATCGGGTCAGGCCAATTCCAAATAGATATTAAGTTTTTAATTAACATTTTCTCAATATTTGCCCGAAGTTGGAAATTTGGCGGTGTGATCCACCCCCATGCCTCGGAGAGCACGTTAAGCCGTCGGTCCTGCACCTGATCTCTCTCCGGTCGTGTCGGATTCCCGTCACACCGGACTATTAGAGTGAAGGAATAGTGAGTGCACTTGTGTATTATGCCTGCCAATCCGCAGTGGAGCAGCGTGGTGGGTCTATTTTCTAAAAACTCTCTCATACGATTGAGGAGGCCTGTGGCCTGCAGTGGGACGTTAAAGAGTTACTACTAACTTAATTCTATTAACATCATGTATCCTACAACATAAGAGATGCTTGCTCAAGACTGTGATCTCACTTGATTGTAAATGAAGATATAGCCTTAGATGGAAGAGCGCTAATTTGGTAAGACGTAGTTTACCTCTTGTGGATTCTACACAGCACCATACCAAAATGTAATTTTTTCGCTTTATCGGCACGTCTTTGCTGGTAGGATGATAGCTAGCCACGGCCTAAGCCTTTCATCAGTACAATCTCACACAAATTAGAAAATCCAATGTCCTAAATATGCTAAAAAATTAATAAATCCAAGGGTGGAAATATCTTTAAGGCGTTATAATGCTCATAAAACTATTATTATGCTATATAAATATATTGATATAGTTAACACGTATCGTCACTGCCATTAGCATACACTTTCCAAAATTTTGTAATTCATAACACAAGTATATTAAGTATTACGTATTAGTCGACAAATTAAACACCTTTTTCACGTTTGTATTAAAAATTAATTCGCTCGATTTATAGACTAACATTATTTCGTGACTCTCGTCTCCTCTTATAGTAAAACATTTCTGAATTCTTCTTTCTGAAAACTTCTCATATTGATATTGATATTTTTTGCTAACTTCTAAAACAAATTGATAGTGTTTGTTGTTTAACTAATAATCATGCTAGTTTTGTGATGAAATAAGGTTGTTCGAACGATGTTAGTTCGGAATTCGCCAACTCTTAGTCAACACGATAATCCGATTGCTTTTACTGAAGAATAACTGTCTATGCTATTTTATTACTTGAGAAAATACACTAAAACCGATTGTTGAGTAATTATTTGAACACAGTCTTTGCTTATTTTGTTTTTTTTTTCTATTATAATCTGAAAGTGAATTTCTATCGGGTTGTTAATATATTTATAGAGCGGCTTATGAATTTCATATTGCTATTGTATGTAAATATAAAAGAAATGTATAATTATTTCTAGTGTGGTTTTCAATAAAGCATGCCCAAATACACTCTTGAATTGTCAGCAGCTGTTGGCAACAATTCTGCCATCTGAAAAATTCAGAGAGAAGAAACCGGCAAGAAACACAGCGGTTACTATTTTAAATATAATATAACACTTCTGTGTGGAACTGGAATCGCTTAAATGTACTTCAACATATATGCTTTTTGTAGAAGTATGTTTTTGACATATCTTACTATTATATGGAGACAAATCTAAAACTGATTGCGTTGTCTTATTAAAAATGGTAAACCCGACAAAAGATATTAAAAATGTAACAAGTGTAATATTAAATCCGATCTCAAGTAACTTTATAATGTAATGCAACATATATTAATTAGGTTAATTGAAAATTTGCTTAACATTATAACAGATCCATATCTTAAGACAATTAATTTCGCAAATAGCATTATAATTAGCATTGATAATATTCCCTGTCCATTTTGTACGGTTTGCTGTAGAACTATATATTAAAATGTTCATAAACATGATGGTCTTTACTGAGTTATAAAACGACGGATAAAGTTGCATGTACCAGGTAGATTGTTATAGATATTTAGACAGACAAATCAGTGTGGGCATCTGGACGTTAATAGATTGCTACTGATCTTACTCTACAGATGAAAGTCTCTGCAGAAAAATGGTAAAATGTCAATGACTCATAAAATGAACAATACCAACAAGTGATGATGATTTATAAAGTGTAATGCTGCCTGTTAAACTTTCACACTTAATCCAATTAAATAATTTTGAAGAAAAGATAATGTTTAAATGAAAGACCTTGGAAAGTGTCACTCCATTTGTTTACATTAGTATAGATTCATGGTAAGCAACAGTAAAGTGCAATAATGAGTCTTACGAGAATACCAAAGGCCTCGCCAAACTAAGCAGCCGGACCACAAATCTTCATTAAGTGAAGTGCAAAGAAAGGCGTGCGTCGCCTAGCAATGGTTTAATTGTCAGTGTTTATAGCCACGATTACTCTTTGGGCTCGGCTTAAATAGCGCTCATACGTCACAGCCGGCATGTAATTATTTTCACGTGAAACACTCCAAAAACGTTACGCTGCAAGCACCTCGAAGCGGGACCCGTTACTTTATGTCAGCCCCATAATTTGTCTATTGGTTTTCCTTCGGGTTCTACTCCTCTAATTTCTTTTGCGACACGCTCGGGAACCGGGCTAATGATTCAAGATATATTCGTTTCTATTTTAAGATACATTTGTCCCGCTCTCCGTGCTTGTTTTTCATTTGTACTGTATTATTTAAACATGCTAAAGGTGTTTTCATATATATCTCTACCCTATTAAGAAAGTCGGAAGCGGCAGAAATGTTTGGACTTGATTCCAATTGCACATAGAAGCAAAATGTTATTCAGATTCAAAAAGTCTTTATTCAAGTAGGCTTTTAGGCAGTAGGCAATGGACTGAAAACGCGAAACTGCAGCGGAGGCCCCTACCCTTCGAAGAAGGAGGCTGGGCGACAGAAGGCGTCTTTACAAACGCCTCTTGTCTCCTCCTTGAACACCCTTAGTCGGTTTCGTCCGGTAGTATCAGGACTAATGCGCAAGAAAGCCTCTGACACCTCCAGCTCAGGGGGAGAATGGTGTCACCAGGTTTTAGTGGGTATTCTGGAACAGCCGGCGAATCCGAGCGGAAAAAAGGCTTCTACAGCACTTTTAAATCGTCAAATATAGTTTTTTCCTATGTAAGTACTTATGATGATGTTAAAGAATGTCTTAGAATTTAAAGTTACGAGAGTTCCTCTTCGCCTTGTTCTGGGTAAATCCCACAGGACACTCAGTCGAGTGTCCTTTCTGTACTTATCATCACACTGCAGCCTATAAAAACTATATTTAAAGGAGTAACTGCTGGTTTCATCTCAGTGAAATCAATTTTCTGAACCGGTTGTAGATTTGTTAACAACGAACAGACTACCCACAATGTAAAAGTATCAAAAGTGCTATCTGAGCCTACTTGAATAAGGAATATTCTGATTTGGAAAGCAATTGTATACATACAGGTTTAAGCTTGATTTTGATCTGCTGGAGAGTTGGTAAATGCTGAGATAATCTGTTAAAAAAATAGCCTGGTTTATGTCTTCCACGCACAATTATACCTGAAAACTGCAATTAAAATCAACTTATAGAAAGTATAAAATAAACAATTTTGATTAAAGTCAACAATTTAATGATGCTTTTTTCTGTTAAAGCTTGAGTGTAATTACGTATAAATAATTATACTATAATAACTGCCTCATTGGTCTAGTAGTTAGCATGATGACTACTGACATGAGGTCCTGGGTTCGAATCCCGTGTCGGGCCAATTCAAAAATCAATATTGAGTTTACTATTAAGATTCTCTCAATATTTGCCCGAAATCGGGAAGTTGGCGGTGTGATCCACCCCCGTGCCTCGAAGAGCACGTTAAGCCGTCGGTCCTGATCTCTCTCCGGTCGTGTCGGATTCCCATCACATCGGACTATGAAAGTGAAGCAATAGAAAGTGCTTGTGCACTGTGCCTGCCAATCCGCAGTGGAGCAGTGTGGTGGGTCTATGCTCTAAAAACTTTCGCTCCTCCAAGTGAGGAGGTCTGTGCCCAGCTGTGGGACGTTAATGGGCTGCTATATACACATACATTGATACTGTCGAAGATGGAAGCACGCTAATCTGATAAGAAGTAGCTTACCACTTATGATTTCCACACATCATTGTATCGATGTTTTTGCTTGACGGTAACACAATTTGCAAACATCGCCCTACCAGGGATCGAACCAGGGATCTGCTAGCGATTACCTGCACCATGGAATATGCCATCAATATTAAAATCATATTTATTCTCAAAGTCATGTCGCTGTAAACACAGTATCATAAGAAACGTAGTTCATAACCATCCGTTTGATATGTTGGATTCATAAATAACAAATTGAATCGATATGAACTTTAAAGTAGTATAAATAACCAGGACTTATGTACATGGGCCATTATACTCGAGAACTCTTTACTTCTTAACAGTCGATACTCGTTGGCTTTATTGCAAAACTTTCGCAAGCATTCCTCTTTTATTACTCCAATTTTGTACGAATAAGCCTACCCTGCAGAGGGGCAGCCATGCTATCTTTATTATATAGATTTCGCTAGCTCGCTGTGATGTCGAAGTTGAGATTTCTTTTCTATTACATACAGACTACCTGAGATTTCACCTGATAGTAAAACAGTTGAATATTTTGCTTGTTGCGTATCCTCGGAACAGTCCAAAGAACAAATGTCTCCATTCTAGAAGAGCTGAAACGAACTTTTGACATACAGCGTGAAAACCCACAGTTAACTTACCGAAAATCATCCTCACAGGCAAAATAGAAAGCCAGAGATCCACAGGTGGAAGTCCCAAATGATGGTCTTACTAGTTGGGCTACCTATCTACCGTTTGCCTAAGATGGTGTAACCTGTTACGTCAAGATCATCACGATGCTCAGCAGTGAGCCATGATCTGATGAAATGGATGTCTGTTCTGTAAAACCCGACATATGATTTCTGAACCATCTTGACTCTAAAATATGGGATTACAAGTTTGTTTTTGTTTCTTGTATTAAAATTGTGTATTTCTCATTTTTGGTGGTATAAGTAAATATTATCACGAATATATAAGATATTATTCAATATATATTGCGACGGTACTATGAGAACTGATGTTTCTTTTAATTTACCTCTTAGAAAATCAAAAGTGCTGTAATTTGAATACGTTACCGTAATATAAACTTGGCAGGAAAACAAGGCAAGTAGGAAGTTGTTGTTCCGACATTACAACTAGATACTTAAATTTTATATGTACGTATACATTTGCAATGTAATGCCAAATAGTAAATTACGTGGCGATGCCATTGTGTTACGCCATTCGTGGAATACCAGCCGGAAAATGCATTTTCGATACTAATGTCAACCCTAATGATCTATGCAAATTGACAAAATTGATCAGACAGTTACATCGACCACATTCGCGGAACGAATTTACTAAGTAGCCTTATAACCTGACTACGTAGGCAATTTAAAGCAGGCACATTTATATTCTAATAACTATATCTCACAGTAACTAGCGTTTGAATGGGAGAACACTTGATGATAAGTGATAATACAGACAAATATTACAACTTGCGAACATAATAGCTATATAAAACCTTAAACAATAATAATTACGATCTCGTGGTTCTTTAAGACAAAAATTCAATGAAACGTCAAATTTCACTGTACTGTCGCAATATATATCGAATAACATTTTATATATCCCTAATAATAATCACTTAAGCAGCAAAAAGAGCGAAACACACTATTTTAACACAAAAAATAAAAAGAAACTTGTAATATTTTAGAGCGAAGAAGTTCGTCGATTTAAAGTACTCTTGACCTGGCCGTTATTTAAAATATCCTGGATTTGGTCCAGGAACGTTCGCCTTGGTCATCTCCTTCCAACTTTCGCAACCACTCTTGACTCATAAATCCTTTTGTCAGTCTCCTTTCATTCATTCTCTCTACATGCCCAAACCATCTAAGTATACCTTTCTCAATTTTAGTCACTACGTCTTCTTTTATACCACAACGTTCTCTTATCACACTATTTCTTACTCTGTCAGTCAGTTTTAATCCACTTGCTTCTCAACGCTCTCATCTCTACCGCATTTATTTTACTTTTGTGATTCTTCTGCCATACCCAACTTTCACTACCATACATAAGTGTGGCACCAACACTCCAGCATGATAAGCCATTCGTCATTTGATATTTCAATAAATGATTTGTATCAATTTTCGACACTTTTAATATTTTAATGATAATTAAATTCATTAAATTCCTAACATATATTCTTTTACCCCTCCCACTAAGTTTCGAAAATCTAAAGTTTTAGATTTGTTTAAAAATAAACAAGATTTAAAAATTAGCTTGCCAAAGAAGTTTCACTTCTGACATGTTTACTTTGTATGCACGTACTTTTAACTATTTACATTTATAACACTATTTTTTCTAAAAATTAGTCAAGTGTGTCCATGTCATTAACGCTTCTGTGAGTCCTCAATCGGATTTATCAGGACATCACAGAGGAATAAACAAGCTGGTCTCCTGGTATCTCCTATTCGAAGGCTTCATTGGCGATGTTGTGCCAGTACTCGGTTTGCTAGCAGAGGCACCGGGTAGGCGAACTTAGAAAGTTGTATTTTCTATTTTGTCTAAGTTTGGACTAGTGGAAGGCTTCGGCTGTGGCTAGTTACCATCCTACCAACCGTACCGCCAAACAAAGTAACTTTGTGTTTCGGTACGATGCTGTGTAGAAACTATATGACGTATACCGCCTCTTACCAGATTAGCGTGCTTCCATCTTAGACTGTATCGTCGCTTACCATTAGGTGAGATCACAAGTGCTAGAAATAAAAAAAGTCTCACTCACGAAGGTTACACTGGATTTTAGTGAATGCTGCGAGGTTTCTTTCATCAGTGGGTACTTCTAACCGTAAACGAATTTCCCAGCGACAAAAAAAAGGAAAAAGTGTATCCTTGGTGTTGTTTCTACAAGCTCTGTAGCTGAATGCTCGGCTCTCAGCTGCCAAGGCCGACTGTGTAATCTACTATATTTAATATTGCTTTAAAAACATGTTATATTTAAAATAATAAATGCGTTCTGGTACGATGATTCGTAAACAGCGTAAGAAGTGAATTACCTCTTACCAGAATAGCGCGGTTCTTAGACTGTTTCATCGAGACTGCCTTTTCACTATCACAAAGTTGAGCTCCACATGATGTTACATCAGAGTTTTAATTTAATAAACAAAAGATAACATTGTATAATTTAACTAATAGCAAACACAAAAATCATAAAATTTGGTAGTCTTTCATGAATAATTAAGTCCCAGAGCCACTATAACGTCAATCGACCCGCGGGGCAATGGATGCAAAAACGTCCGTACGGTGAGGGGCAGGCGACGGTTATTTCCGTTAACAAGCGCGGAAAGTGAAACGGTTATAGTTCACAAAAGAATGCGATAACACTTTCTTCAATCTCATAGCCCGATGGGACAGCGAAGGTATCATTCTTGGAAAGATATCAAGCATAGGATCGACGGCTTAATGTATTCTCCAAGGCACTGGATGAAGCGCATTGCCAACCTTAAGACTAATACTAAAAATTTCTTCATAAGATACTTAATATCAATTTTTTGTTAGGATCCCACCCAGGACTTGAAATTGAATAAGCTGATCACTAGACCAATAAGGCATTCTGTACCTGTTCTGTACTCAACGATAGCAAGCAAGTTACAAGCGCTCGTGTCAAAGGTACCAATTCCTAGTCCGGCGTCAAATCCCACATGAGGCATATTAGATGAGGGATCTCGGTCTGCAAGCTATTTACCAAATACCTACTTGTATCCTTTAATTAATGTATCTATTGATGAAATAATAGACAAAATTAATTTTTAAACAGAAAACGAATATAAGCGCTCCCTTTATTTTCGGGATATATAAAAATCAAATCAAAATATCTTTATTCGAGTAGGCATATTACAGCACTTTTGAATCGTCAAATTATATTTTTTTTCCACACTCTGATTCTAATATACATCTGATGACGGTACTCAAGATCGGCTTAAAATCTAAAGTTACGAGGGTTCCTTCGCGCCCTGATCCGAGAAGAACCCACAACAAACTCAGTCGGGTTTTTTTTTTTACCATCATCATTACAATAACAAATTAGTTTACTATATTTTAATTAAAATTAGAGCAATTTGTTCACTCCCAAGCGTTTCTATCGTCTAGGTAATCTTGCAACTTATAATACGATTTTTCTATCAACTTTCTTTTAACAAAGACTTTGAATTTATTAATTGACATCTTTAGAACGTCTTGTGGGAGTTTATTATAGAAACGTATACAGTTACCCTTAAATGAGTTGTTAATCTTATGCAGCCTACTAGAATTTATAACAAGTTTGTTTTGGTTTCGTAAGTTATATGATGTACATTCACTCTTTTTATTAAAAGAGTCAATGTTTTTATGTACATACAACAAGTTTTCTAATATATATACGCAGTGAACTGTCATTATGTTAACTGCCTTGAATTTGTTTCTTAGCGACTCTCTTGGACCCATATTGTAAATCGCACGAACGGCCCTTTTCTGCAGCACAAATATTGCATCTATATCAGCAGCATTACCCCAAAGTAGAATACCGTATGACATAATGCTGTGAAAATAGCTGAAATATACCAGTCTGGCAGTATCAACATCTGTCAGACGACGAATTCTTTTAACTGCGTAAGCCGCAGAGCTGAGCCTGTTCGATAGACCACTTATATGGGGCCCCCACTGTAATCTGTTATCTAACGTAATGCCTAAGAAAACGGTACTGTCTACAAGGTCTAGTTCCTCATTATTAAGTTTAACAATGGTTTGCGTTTGTTTCACATTAGACAGAGTAAACTTAACACATTTTGTTTTCTTTGCGTTGAGCAATAAATTATTAGCTTCAAATCATTGTTCTACTTTATTGAGAGAGTTGTTTACGTCGTCATAATTTGTCTATCGTCTATTTATCTTAAACAATAGCGAATTATCATCAGCAAACAGACCAATCTCATGATCACCCTTAACAAAGTAAGGCAGGTCATTGATATAAATGAGAAACAGAATTGGCCCTAATATGAACCATGTGGGAATAAGCATAATCTTTTACATTTGGTTATCTAATCGAATTATAAAACGAAAGAGACTATATTGGTGCTTCTTCAAACATCTTGGGTTTAATAATGATTTTTTGTTTATTAAATAATTTGCTTATTTTAAACATAAAGCGAAAAATTGTAATAAACAAAGTTATTCATAATTAAATTTCCTCTAATTTTTGTTTTGATGATTTTTCTTAGGTTCAATATTTTTCGAATTAGAGCCCGAAGAGTGGATGATTTTTTATGTAGAGCTCGCTTGTCTTGTTCGTAAAGTTGTTTGAAATAATACGTCCTACAATATTGGTTCTTATCATTTTTATGTTTCTTTATTAAGACCCAAAAAAAAGAGGGTGAAAATAGGAAAATTGTATGAAAAGGACATGATGCTGGAACCATAGCCGCAACGGCCATTTGAGTGATATCTTTTTCAAATGTTATTTGTATACCTTTCTGTTTACAATAATATAAATATCCATTGATCTCAATTAAAATGTATTTAAGATAAACGAACGTGCAGATGAGCTCGCAAAACAAGGCGCATTGTTAAACGATGCTTCACCGGACTATAGAAGATGCCCAATTTCACATATCAAGCGGTTATTAAGACAAGAAAGCACTAAAAATGGATGAAGCATCCAGTGCCTTGGAGAATACATTAAGCCGTCGATCCTATGCTTGATATCTTTCCAAGAATGATACCTTCGCTGTCCCATCGGGCTATGAGATTGAAGAAACAGTGTTATCGCATTCTTTTGCGAACTATAACCGTACGACTGTCCGCTCTCGTTAACGGAAATAACCGTCGCCTGCCCCTCACCGTACGGACGTTTTTGCATCCATTGCCCCGCGGGTCGATTGACGTTAAAGTGGCTCTGGGACTTAATTATTCATGAAAGACTACCAAATTTTATGATTTTTGTGTTTGCTATTAGATAAATTATACAATGTTATCTTTTGTTTATTAAATTAAGAGTCTGATGTAACATCATGTGATAGTGCAAAGGCAGTCTCGATGAAACAGTCTAAGAACCGCGTTATTCTGGTAAGACGTAATTCACTTCTTACGCTGTTTACGAAGCATCGTACCAGAACGCACTTATGATTTTAGATATAACATGTTTTAAAGCAATATTAAATATAGTAGATTACACAGTCGGCCTTGGCAGCTGAGAGCCGAGCATTCAGCTACAGAGCTTGTAGAAACAACACCAAGGATACACTTTTTCCTTTTTTTTGTCGCTGGGAAATTCGTTTACGGTTAGAAGTACCCACTGATGAAAGAAACCTCGCAGCATTCACTAAAATCCGGTGTAACCTTCGTGAGTGAGACTTTTTTATTTCTAACAGTTTAGCGCTTGACTGTGATCTCACCTACTATAAAAGGAGCCGAGAGGGCGGGTTCTGTACGCAGTTCTTAGTGACTGCATCGTGATATGGACCGTTGTCCTGGCAATACCAGTACTGCTATAATAAATTCACATTACTTCTGCCTTTGTTATTGTGATTTATTAATTGAATTTAATATATTCCTCCTCATATCTCACTTTCATTAATTAATTAATTTATATATTCCTTCTCTCATTATCTGTGTTTCCTTTTGATGTCCTTCTTACTATCTTCGCTAATAAGTTATATAAAGATAGACTACGCTGTACATTAAAGCCCACCTTCAAGTTGCATTGTGTCAGCTGGGTTCCGCTGGGTTTTAGTGGGTATTTCGAGTTCTCCCCTCTTTTTTTTTTCGCTGGGAAATGCATTTAGGCACGAACCCCGACCTACAGGTCAGGAGTGTGGGACTCGGCGAGGGAGGAGACCTCGCAATACCCACTAAAACCCAGCGGAACCCTCTTCATCCGTAAGTGAGGCACCAGGTGTTCAACTTTCGCATTCGTCCCTGGTACCCCAGTTGAGTCCAACTGAGGATTCAAGGAGGTAGAAGGAGGCGCGCAAACACGCGCCGCCTAGTACCCTGCCTCCTTCGGCAGTGAGCGGGAGCGTCCGCTGCATTCTCCCTCTCTCGCTCATGGGCTTCCTTAAGCGAGACTACGGTCTCGCAAATGGAGGATACTCCGGCCCACATCCTATCATTGGGACCCACACCCCCGGCGCCAGTCCGGATGCATAATTGCATTTCCCAGCGTAGAAATAAGAATAGATATTTGTAAGAAACGTAACTCCAGTATTAAAAATTACGTGAAATATAATTTCACTTTCACTTCAACGTCCATAATCCCAAAAATATTTTTCCTGTATTCGTTTTAAACCTTAAAAACATTCAATTGATTTCATCACAAAAGTACGTACATAATAGGAATATGGCGTTGGAAGACTAACCTCATTCACGATTAATAAGACATTTAGAAAAATGACTCAGTTAGCAATGTAGATGGTCACTAATTACGTATTTCCCCAGATCTCCATGCGATTGGAAACTAGTACCCATGCGAGTAGAAATAGTTAGTAAATAAAAAGTATTTTATATAATTTAGATATTATTTTAACATTTACGTTTCCTCTTCACCAAGGTCAATGCGATCTTTAAAAAGATTTAAGATCTCGTTATAGGACGTTATACGACAGCCAATAAAACCGTACGTTTTAGATTGTATGAAAGCCTTTTGTTAGTGAGGGCAACTGTCTAAAAATGCCAATAGTTGCAAAATTTATGACCAGCGGATATTGATGATGAAATTCCTGTATACAATGTATTACGTAAAGTATAACTTGAAAATAATATTTTATTTGACAGCAATGTATTACCAAAAATGATGTGATTCCTTTAACTATATAATATAAGGTTTTCCTTTAACTATATGATATATTTCAGCGTTAGGGCTACCAATTGGCTGCCATAATGTATACATTGCTATCTTAACTGTATGGTATTTGTGTATCGGGTGTACAGTAAAGAGTTTTATGTATTTTTGTATAGAAGAATTGAAAATGACGTCATATTTTGTATAGTTTCTTGGACTGAAACCGTGTTTCTTAGAAATGATTACTATTGTTCCAATTTCTTCGCTGCAACGCGTCTCGCGAATACACGAAACGTCCGCATTGTCCGAAGGCATGTGACATTTTCTTCATAGCTTAGACAGTGAGTGACATGGGTTGTGAACACCCCCCACCCCGTCCTCCAGCTTGATTATGATAAACGACTTATGAAATTAAAACGGTCGAGTACAACAAGTTGCCATTCAAATGAATAAGCCCTTTGTTGAAATTCATTCCCTTGACAAATCGCTCCTCTGCACTCTCTGTATACAATGTCCGTTAAATTAAATGGGTCGTCCATAGAAATCGCTTCGTGGAAGGCTATTTTCAGACAAAACGATAACGCGTCAATCGTGTTCGCGTGTTCCTTCAATTCTAAGTTGAAAGAGGTCGGTGAATTTACAATGCCTGCTGTATCGATCCGGGCCACCTTTACTTGGACTATTATATTAGTAGATATCCCATTAGACATACAATAAAAATGTAATAACAAATCGTTGTAAATCTATAGATATAAAAGTAAAATCCTATTTTCTTTTATCACGTCTCTCATATTGAGAGCTATACCGATTACACCTTTTCTTTTGTAATAGTTTTTTTATGGTTTTTAAGGAGAAAATTTAAAAAATTTTGCGAAAATCTCCAAAATAATAATAAGAGACTCAACTGTGCTCTTATTTGATGGTAAGTGATGATAATCTCAAATGGAAGCGCTTTAAATTAATCAGAGGTAATTCAAGAAAGAAAGAAAACTTTAAAATTAAACTGTAATAATCACTATAAAAGCAAAGTTTTAATTGGCAACGCGTGGTTGCTGATAGGGTTATAACTAGCCACAACCAAAGCCTCCCAATCCAAACTCAGTCGAATTAGAAAATACAACATCCTATATCTGGCCAGCCAGAAATAGAAGCCAGAATCTCTTATATTGAAAGCCTTCCGAATTCACCGCTTCAATTGCTTTCATTGCAATTCATTCTTCAATTTTAGAAATACCTTAGTTTATACGTTTAAACCAGGGCAACTATCCGCCGCCGGCAAGAACCCTTGAAATTAAAATAACGATAAATGAAGTGAAAATAAAAAAGACCAAAAGTAAAAATTGTGTTTACTGTATGAAATTTGCCCTGTACCAATAAACATAGCATTATGCCTCATTCCCATAGGGGTAAGCAGAGACCAAGTCTTTCCCGCCACGATCCTTGCATATCTCCTTCGCTTCTTTCATTCTCATTAAACCTTTTATACAAGTTCGTCAGTTTAGAGTACTCTTAACCTAGCCCTTATTTAAAATGTTCTGGATTTGGTACAGGAACTTTCGCATTCACTCTTGACTCCTAGATCTCTTTTATCAGTCTCCTTTCATTCATTCTCTCTACATGCCCAAACCTCCGTACCAATATCCTCTTAACAATCGTGATCCTTCTATAAGAAAAGGTTACCGACTAATGGTTTGAACTAAGGGTCGGGAATCTTTCTTATATTGGTGCAGGACACGAATGTCGTGAGGATAACTATACGGTACACAAGTGTCATAATGATAATGGTAAATGTTATGGGGATATTGGTGCGGGCCACATTTATCCGTACTGTCATGCGAATGGGTCTTACGCGGTCTAAATCGTAGTAGATTACGAGCTGCTTGTTGTCGACCCCTGACTTACACCACTACGCAACAGGCCCCTTCAAAATCTATCGTTTCAAATGATTCTCTTTGAAGTTATACTTTTTAGAAATATCTTTGGAAATACAAAAAACTTGCAGGGTAAAATTCAAGTGAGTACAATAAAGGTGGTCTAGGTAGAGGAGGCCGCAGTAAATTGTGAACTGCGTCATTTTTGCTACGGCGCCGCTTTAGCTGTAAAATAATACAATAATTTCTCTGGCAACAGTCCTCGAGGCCAGGAAGGAGTGCAGGTAGATAGATATCCGTCGCGAGCCATCTCTGACACCGTTCCAATAACTTTGACGGCGCCCTATCGCACTGCCCCCTCCCGTTGCTCGCCATCGCAAATTTTCGGCCGAAACGGAATGTAGTTTGTTTTCTTTGTATCATTTCCTTATCACACTGCCAAAATACTCACTGCCTTCATGACTGTTACGTCAAACGAAATATAATACAGGTAAAACGTATAGCACTAAAGAAGTCTTGAGTGACATTCACATTTAATATTTAGACGAAAGCACAAAAAAGACATGCTGATCTAGAGGTGAAACCCATAGATTCTAAAAACTCGTGACTTTGTTTCTTGGGAAGACACAAATGAGTCTATCTTTATAAAAAGAAACTTACATGATTGGTTGTTTATTTTCAACACATCACTGACCTTTATAGACCTATAACTTTATCAGAAATGTGAGACTCGCTAGCAAGCCACAATACCCACCAAAACCCAGCGATATCCTCCACATACTCTTGTGAAACACCAGAGGATCGGTAGACGCAATCTACCCTGTTACTTCAGAAAACTCCTCTTGGAAACTTAAGGAGACAGAAAAAGCGAAAATCTACGCCTCCTACCTCCCAACCTCCTGCACCGGAGAAGACGAGCGTCTATAGCGTGCTCACTCTGCCTTTTTATGTGCCTCCTTCAGCGAAATAACAGATTCGCAGAAGGAGGCCACTGCCCTCCACTCCCTTTCGCTAGTATAGACCTATAACCATATCAGAAGTGTGTAGCCAGAATACCCACCAAGCTAGCAAGCCAGAATACCCACCAAAACCCAGCGGTACCCTCCACATACTCTTGTGAAACACCAAAGGATCGGTAGACGCAATCTACCCTGGCACTCCGGAAGATTCCTCTGGGAAACTTAAGAAGGAGGCAGAATAAGTGCAAATCTACGCTGCCTATCTCCCAACATCCTGCGCCGTTTTAAAGGAGCATCCACAGAGGGGGTATGAGAAGCCTGCCAACCCTCAATGAAGAAGCAGCATGGCTATTCTCTAATAACTCTTTCTCCTATGAATAAGGAAACCTGAGCCCAGCTGTGAGAGTTTTACATACCTTACAGCAGATATAAAGAAATAAATCCAGCATTTTACTCGACTTTTATTAATGTAACAAATTCCCAAATCGCATTCACATTTAACAATATGAAAATATAAAAAAAAAATTAAGTAATTAGCAATTTATATAAAATATAATACATAAATATTATATCATGATAGTTACGTAACACAGGTAAAAAGTACACCGCGCTGGAATAATCATGAGTATTGCTGACAGTTTATATTAAGATCGTAAGCGTATATTAAGGTTATGAGAAAGGAAAATCTACAAAAGCACAACCAGGTTAAAGGTTATAAACTGAAAGGTTAGATATCCCTTTCCTCGTAATATACACGGCTCAAATTTAAGACATCAAATTTTAAAAATTAATTCAATGAAACTAACTTTGAATGAATCTCCTTAACCTGGATGAACTTTTGTAGATGCGAATTTATTAATAGGGACTGCAAAATTAAATCCTACATTTCATTTTTATTTATTTGATTTAATAAGTTCTCCATTGTTTTTCATCTTCGTAAGCAATTGAAAATATTATTGAAATATATGTTACGTTGCCAAAACGTTTCACGATTGCTACGTCTTATGAAACTTAAAACATATATGTTTTATTTAAAAGAGAAAAAACTTATATAATCTTTTACAAATATAAATATAATGAAACTCAAATAATTTGCGTTGGATCCAAAATACTTACGTAAGAAAGGTTGGATACGTTTCATTACATTTGAGTTTAGTCTCTAATACAAAAACTTAAAAGTGCATGCATACAAAGTACATATGTCAGAAATGAAACTTCTTTGGCAAACTAATTTTTAAGCCTTGTTTATATTTATACAAATCTAAAACATTGAATTTCCGAGACTTAGAGGGAGGGAAAAGGGAAATATGTTAGGAATTTAATTAATTCAAAATTGGCATTCAAATATTAAAACTATTGAAAATTAATACAAATAATTTATTGAAATCTCAAATGACGAATTGTAAATAAAAACTCCACGTATTTATTTATTTGCGAAATATTTTTATTTTATATTTTATGGAAAATAGTATACAAAATGCCACATGTTTTTTGTAAATATTAAAACTACCTAACCTTCAAATTTAAAAGAATTAATCTTCGTGACGCTAATCACGCGTTTCATCAGTGTCAATTTTACCCTCATGCACCTAAAGCTCTATCTTCCGAAGTGGTTTTAAGCATATATAATTTCTTTCAAACTATTAAAAGTCCACAAATATTTAATACAATATATTATACATTACATTACTTCAGAACACTGTATTTATTATTCATAACACTTTAATTATTTGTCACTTCACTAATTTCCACACTCACTATTTAAAAACATGACTGAACTCCCTCGTGTTTTTTTTTCGAAGTGTGTAGTTGCTGTTAGCCCTACTGGCTTTGACAGCGTAACCGAGAGGGGTGGCGAGCGCAGAAGCTCTGCCGAGGGGTGGGCCCGTAGAAGGGCCCTGCTGCGTCGGGGGAAAACGTTGCTCTAAAGGCGCATGCTGCGAGTCTCGGACCTAGGCTTAGAGCAACGTTTACTGCTGCTGAAAAAGACAATTGGACAGGTGCTTAATCTTGACGCCCATGGGTCCGCGACTGGAAGCCGCGGCCGGGGTGCGTCAGATAGCGGGGACCTCGTCTTCGCCGGCGAAGACGCTGTGTGTGTGTGTGTTAGTGTACGGGCCCTCTCCCTCATGTATCTATACCAGGGTTTTTATATGGCTTCCCCATGGTGGGGCGAAACATCGGTAAACAATAATTGCAGTAAACTAATAATTGTAGTACTTCCGCTTTAACAATACATATATTATTACAATACAATATAATACATAAATTTATTATTGCTAACACAATATTGAAAATATGTTCCTGGCATTGTCAAAATACGTTTCACGATTGCGTTCATCTAACGAAACGTAAAACAGGTAAAAAGTATACCGCAATGGAGAGGTCTTGACTCTTGCAAACATTTCACATTATTCTTTAAACAATAGTCCAGCACAAATAGGACGGAAACACAACGTCATAATTATATACACAAAAATGAATTGTTAACGTAGAAATGAAATTGTCCCCTTTGCAATTTTCACGAACAAAAACCGCGCCAGGATTCTTTTAACGCTGAAATACACGCACATTAAAGCCCTGGAATACAGTACAAAAGCAATTATTTATAAAAATCTCTTTGAAAATACCGCACAACTGCTTGTCGCAGGTAACCGCAATATTACCAGAAATATTTAATGTTGTTACCTACCCATTGCACTTTTCCCACGCGTTTTACATATGCCGTTTTATAGCGGCTTAAAATACATTTCTGACCTTAAATTAAATTAAATTCGTTGCGTGTTTTTTATTGCAACACGTCCACGCGAATTAAGGCTATTAAAATATTTCACCGTGTTCCTTGATATATGACCTTTTATATTTAAGTTTTAGCTTTCAACGGTCACTTTTAAAACGAAGTAGCTTTTCCTACGTTATAAGCGATCAAATTTATGCATTTAGGTTGTTCAAGCTGTATATACTCTTAGACGATTTTTAAACAATTCATCACACCTAAAAGGATAAATAACATTGTAATGTTTGTTTTTAATATTAAAATGACAATTTTGGAGTTCCCAATACCTTCTGATTTTCCGTTTCTTCTGATTAGTCTCCCAAATTGATTGACTAATTTTAACTTTTCAATAGATAATTAATGATATAAGATATTTAAAAAAAATAAGTTTATTGCTCTTTCATAGATTTAGGAAAGGCCTATGATCGAGTGGTGAGGAATAAGCTGTGGTCAAAGTTATCTACGTATGGGGTGAGCGGTAATCTGATTCAAGCATTGAAGTCTCTCTATGAGGGTTCTCGTGCTTGTGTGAGAATAAACGGGGCGTACATGGATTAATTTCCTGTCGCAAGAGGTGTTGGACAGGGATGTATTGCATCACCATGGCTGTTCAACCTATTCATGGATAACTGTTTGACAGATTTTAAAGAAATTATGTATGGGTTACTACTATGTACGGTTACTTACTTATGGATCGGAAACGTGGTCGCTGACTATGGGCCTCATTCGAAAGCTCAGAGTCACTCAGCGTGCGATGGAGAGGGCTATGCTCGGAGTTTCTTTACGCGATCATATCAGAAATGGGGAGATCCATAGCAGAACCAAAGTCACCGACATAGCCCTACAAATCGCGAACCAGAAGTGGCATTTGGCGGGACACATAGTCCGACGAACCGATGGACGTTAGGGCCGGAAGGTGCTGGAATGGCAACCCCGCACCGGACAACGCAGTGTAGGAAGATCCCCCCACAAGGTGGACCAACGATATGAGGAGGGTCACCGGTAGCCGCTGAAGCCAGGCGGCGCAATATCGGGCCTTGGGGGCATCATTTCGTGAGACCTATGTCCAGCAGTTGACGTCCATCGGTTGAAGCGACGACGACGATATAGATATGGGTTAATAATGAATGAATTACTCATCAAATTTTTACTCTATGCTGATTATCAAGTAATACTTGCGTCATCCTCTAATGAGCTACAGGAGATGCTAAATATTATGAATGAAGCTTTGAAAGGGAAAGGAATGAAAGTGAATGTAAACAAAACGAAAGATATGCTTTTTAAACAAGAGGAATCTATGATGAATGGCAATATTTTGATAGACGGGGAACAAGTGGAAGCGGTGAAAGAATTTGTATACTTGGGATCTAAATTTACAAAAGATGGAACATGTGAAAGTGATATTGAAATAATTGAGAGTGAATGCAGGGAATATGGTAAATGGTGCCCAGCGCGCCTTTATGAATAGCCAGATGTTGTCTTAAAGGGCCAGACTGGCTGTGCACGCAGGAGTGTTGGTTCCAACACCTATGTATGGTAGTGAAAGTTGGGTATGGCAGAAGAATCACAAAAGTAAAATAAATGCGGTAGAGATGAGAGCGTTGAGAAGCATGAGTGGATTAAAAATGAGTGACAAAGTAAGAAATAGTGTGATAAGAGAACGTTGTGGTATAAAAGATGTAGCGGCTAAAATTAAGAAAGGTATGCTTAGATGGTTTGGGCACGTAGAGAGAATGAATGAAAGGAGACTGACATGAAGGATTTATGAGTCAAGAGTGAATGCGAAAGTTGGAAGGGGAAGACCAAGGCGAAGATTCCTGGATCAAATCCAGGACATTTTAAATAAGAGCCAAGTCAAGAGTATGAAACTTGTATGAAAGGTTTAATTAGAATGAAAGAAGCCAAGGAGATATGCAAGGATCGTGGCAAGTGGAAGGACGTTGTCTCTGCCTCCCCCTATGGGAATGAGGCGTGATGCTATGTATGTATGTATAAGATGTAATATGAATTAATTATTATTTTGAAAATTACACTCGTATAGGAAATTCTGAGAACTGAAGTTTGCTAGTCATTTATTAAATACAATAACAAAAATATGTTTCTGCTTTTATAGTTAATATTTCTTATATAATTTAATTACTTATTAACATGCCGAATCATGGTCACTTTAACAAAACTCTATTGTTATTATATAATAGAATATGATATATAGACAGTATACATCGTAAAATAAATATATACACATAACATGTAGGGGTTAATGTGGATCACTTAAGCGAATACACAAATAAAATTTTAATCATAAACGAAAAATTTATTGCA
Organism: Elymnias hypermnestra; assembly: GCA_015832385.1. Taxonomy (NCBI): domain Eukaryota; kingdom Metazoa; phylum Arthropoda; class Insecta; order Lepidoptera; family Nymphalidae; genus Elymnias; species Elymnias hypermnestra. Next base: position 3,528,498 of record JACTOM010000925.1, read on the forward strand.
ACGGCCTGTAAACATAATTTGCTTAATTGACTATCATTTAAAGTAGAATAGTTATATATATAAGTTTGGATAATATAAAAGTTATATATATACGTAAAATACAATATACAGACAAAAATGTCTACAAATGTCTTATTTATTTCGTGCTACTTTATGGTAAACACACATATTATATGCATCTGCGTGTGTGTGTATATATATATACATTATACACTACAAGTGTGTAACAATCTTTTCGAATAGTGAAGTACGCAAAGGCGGTCTTATCGATCTCTCACACACAACCTTTGATGAAAGAAGTATACAGGGGTGGTAGGTACAAATAAGTACTGTTAGTAATATTTTTTTTATGATTTATTTAATCATCACATAAAGGTGTCCAAGGATTTCATATTTCTAATAGATAATGACAGATTAATTCACAAGTTTATAGACGAATTTTTACAATTTTAAATTTAAAAGTACCTTTCCAAGAAAGGTTTTACAACACTTTTAAAATATTGTTTTTATATAGCTTCCATGTTGTTTCTCAAGGACGATTAATTATGATATTAAAGAACATCTTAGAATCTCAGGTTACGAGGTTCCTTCGTGCCCCATTCTGAGAGACAGACATGTTACAATCATCACCATTACAATATGATTTTAATTTTTAAAAAGAACAATTTACTCTACTATTTGTTATCGTCTAATTAACCCAGAAATTATAGTAAGTTTTTTTTAATAAAATTTTTCAATTTATTGAATGACATCTGTATATTATCTTCTGGTTTTCTTAGGTTTATTATTTAATATGGTTATTGAAAAGTAAACCGGTTTGTATTAAAAATTTGATTGTTTATAAATTTTAATGGGATTTATTATTATAAATAAGTCACTCACAATATAATAAATAGGGGGGCTGGGTAAAGTGTAAAGTATAATCATAACTTAACAAAAACCTTAAGTCGTTTCAAATACTAAAACATATTTCGCATAGCTCGTGACCTGCTGCAACATTGTTAACGGTGTGTATATTGTGTGTAATCTCAGCCAGAATCGTAATTTCTCAGCTCAAGTGTCAAGATGTTGACACCATTTGTCGCCGCCTGCATATGCTCTACGACATAGCGGTGCAACGAAACAACATCTATTTGATTCTTATCTCCCACCCTCCCTTCCCACTGCCCACAAACATCCAAAATACAAAACAGTAAAATGTTTTCTTTGTAAAACAAAACTCTATTTCGCAAAGTCGTCTGGCTTGTTTCAAATATTTGTTACGGTCGAAACTTATGACGTATACAAAGTTGAGATCGCCCGGATAATGTCAGTATCGAATATTAATTTTGGTAGAGTAAGGTAAGTAGCAGCCATTAACGCCCCACTGCTACTCCTCCTTCCTATCATATGAGAAAGGGGTTTTAGAACATAAACCGTCCATACTGCTCCACTCCGGATTGGCAGGCATAGTACACAAGTGCACTCTCTATTCCTTCACTATCATAGTCCGATGTGACAGGAATCCAACACCGAGAGAGATCAAGCGCAGGACTGACGGCATAACGTACTCTTTGGTAGAGTCTCTCTCTCCAATCGCTCCTTGATGACTGAAGATCGTGGTCCTGGTAAGATCCCAATCGCGAACGGATCCACGCTTTCCACCCGCTTCTGTTGGTGGCCATCTTCGCTAGGTTATAAAAGGTAGTTTGTTTGGTCTCGCTCAATTGATCAGCCCATCGTGTCAGGGAACGGCCTCGAGATCTTTTTCCGTCTGTGTTTCCCGTGACCGGGAGCCTTTCCCAACAGGCCTCTCGCCTCATGACATGCCCGAAAAAAGTTAAAATTCGTTAATAACATAAAGATGAGAGCCTGAACTTGATTTCGAGTTGCGATAGAATAGATACGTTTGTGCGTTTGACTGCCCAAGGAACTCTTAACATGTGCCTCCAGCACCACATCTCAAACGCATCTATTATTTGCCTTTCTCTTGCCTTTATGGTCCAAGTTTCAACTCCATACATAAAGGTATAGAAGATTAAGGCACAGACAAGGCGACTCTTTCGATTGGTAGAGTATCTACATATAATATATAGTAAATAATTACATTTCCTGTTAACAAATTTTCAGGATTTTTCTGGAGTTGTGTAGTTGGCGTCATGCTCCACCCTCATGTTTCGGAGAATGCGTTAAGCCGTCGGTCCTGCGCCTGACCTCTCTCCGGACGTTTAGGATTGCTCTCCCATGACTATGAGAGTGAAGGAATACAAAGTGCAGTTGTGATAGCGCATTCACTTGTTTACTATGTCTACCAACCTACACTGGAACAGAGTAGTGGATGTACGCTTTAAAAACCCTCTCTCCTATGATTGTCGAAGCAAGAGACCAGTAGTGAGACGTTAATTTACCTTCCCCCTCCTCGGCATCTGGTAGTAGCTCACTGCTGAGTATCGTGATGTTCCCAAAGAAGCAGGATTACCTGACTGGCTTTGGTATCCAGCTGTATCGCTATGTTATTGAACCAACATTTCGGAGTTCTGTCTCTGGGTCTCTTTCCTTTTATTCGTCGTTTTTATCTCTAGGCCTTCGCGCGATAAGACCAAAGAACTGTAGCATGCCTTTAGCTAGAATCGAAATATACGTTATTTACCTTTATAAACCTTAATTATCTAAATGTCAATAAATACACTTATTGTATTGCTAAGAATTTAGCAAAAAGGAATTTCAAGGCGAGGAGGTGTGCTTCATGTGAACAGCGTCACTATAAAGTAACTACTACCGTCATATTCTTATTCCTGTTTTCACGTTTTTTTATTTTTCCGTTAAATCTTTCCAATATGACAGCGTAAGCAGCAAAGATACAGGGCAACAAAAAGCAAATCGAATTTACTTAACTCTATAAATATTTAAGCTAATATTAACAAAGCTCCTATTTAACTTATTTTGCTTACGTTGTTTATTCTGACAATTCTATTTACAAAACTTAAACGTTCAGCACCTTTTATATGTACATCATATTTGCAGCGGTATCCTAATGGCGTTAGGGGTCACCTACGCCACACGCGTTACAGATAAGCCCCTAATACTTTTCGGTTATTTATGACCATAGTTATACCCTAACCTTCGGGATTATTCATGTTAAACAGAGATAATACCGGTAAATAAACTGACAAACCTTTAAATACGAAACATGAGAATTTGTATATAACTTTTGTAATTAAGAGACGTTTAAAATGAGAGAATTATAATTAACCATCCAAAAATATAAATAACTATATTGAAGACAACTATTACGCCATCTAACACGAACTTCTTAAGCTCATTGTACATAAAGAATACTTTAAATCTTTCGCGTAAGCTTTCAACAGATGACGCTGTGAAATAATAAATTATTTGAAATTGAGTGTGGGGTTTAAGAAAAGTACTAAATTAACGATTGAAAATTTAAGATAGATTAATATAGAGTGTGTGCTAATAGTAGGAATTGAATAAAATCTTTTCACGACAGTTTCCCGAATGTTATTGAAGTGAAAACTTCTTTGTAATCGTTGTGATTTGAAAGACGAAACAAAAAGGCGATGTAACGAGGAAGCTATGTATTGAAAAAGCAATGTCACAAAAAGTGATAGCAATAGATTAGCGCTTGACTGCAATACTAACTGATGGTAAGTGACGATACAGTTAAAGGTTGTAGCGCGCTAACATTCTTGAAGGTTTCGCTTCTACTTCTTAAATTCTGTATCGGCTGCTTGGCTTTTGAATAATACGGATAAAAGTCTTTCTGTCAACTTTCAAAATAAAGCTTTTACAATTAAAATAGACGATTTTACATATATTTAACATAAAATTAAGGTTAAAATATGTTATCTAGTTTCCTCTAATCTCAGATTTACCTTTGTGAAAATGCTGAGGTTATACAAAGTAATATATAATTACTTTTTAATGCTTCATGTCCCATTATCAGGTAACACATCTAAATAGCGCCTTATATACTAATATTATCAATATGAAGGTTATACATTTGTTCTATTAACATAGATGGTATTAGTTAAAAGAAATCACGAGCAGTTACTAGTATCAAATAAAAAAAGAAGTGAATGAAATTGGAATTGAAGAGAAATTCCTTAAAATAACAGTGTTAAAAACTTTGCTCTTGGACGTGAATAAACCGTTAAAATTGTTCCGAATGGCGAGTTTTATAGAAGCCATCTCGAAAAATGTTTCCAAAATCATAGTGCACAATAAAACTTTTATTGGCTCGCTATTGTCTCTGGAGAGAGCATAGGTGTATGCGGAAACGGGAGACTGCTCTCGGGAAGATAAAAAAGCACCTATTTCACATTATCGACCATTATAGCGATAAGCACATGTTTAAACAAGTATGATTCTAAACATTTATATTCATAAAAATGTACCCGACACTTCCAAATCGAAATACTATGTGATTTAAGTCTAAATATTAATACGTCAATCAAAAACATTTATACCTCTTTATACGAAAATTGCGCGAACTAATATTATAAAGAGGAAAGATTTGTATTTTTGTACGTGACGAATAAACTCAAAAAGTAATGGACCGATTTTAATAATTCTTTTTTCATTAGAAATCTACATTATCACTGAGTAACATAGGCTATATTTAGTACTAGATTACTATAGAAATCTTTAGAAATTCCTATTTAAACCAACCGAAGGTGTAAAAAATTAGCCATAAAATGTCTTTCATCGCATACGCTGTGAAGAGTATTAATGATAGGACAAAAAATATTCGACAATATTATAGAATATATCAATATCTACAAAAAACTTCGCGAGACCATATGTCTAACTATTGTAGTTACGTCACTATAACTACTTTTTTACATTTAACAAATTGATAGAAATGCCGATCAAAATCAGACCGCGTTATCCATACCATTTATAAGTTTTTATCTAAATAAATAATTTAATATTTAAGACTGTCTCAATACCTGTTGATTACTTTATGAATTACTAATATCGGATATTCCATTCAAATGAAATTAGAATAAAAATACATTCCGGCGGCGGCCGCCACGCAGCGCATCGAGTAACTAACTTGATGAGAGAGGGGCAGTGCGGGAGAAGGGGGTGCACCATTATGAACTAGGTAGTCGGTCGACTCCTTACGCAGTGGACGCAAGCGACATTGAGTATTTAGAGTTTTTTTAACCCATATTTATGCTTCACTTAAAAAGTTATTTTCAGAGCTACTTAGTTTTAGTATTAGGAATCACACTTTTTCAAAATATTTGTCGTTTTAATTATCATGCTTATGACTTAAATATCTGTACCTATTTATGTCTACCCGTGCGAAGCCGGGACGGGCCGCTAGTAGTTTATATAATGAAGGAATGCACAATGTATTTTTAATAATAATTTTGAAAATTTATTAGAAAATTTAATTAAATAGAAAATACTAAAAACAACATAACACAAAACTAAAATGTATTTGACACAGGCATATATACTCTTCTGTCAATTGCTGACAATTACGTCAAACGACATAAGGTTATAATTAAAAAAGTTTATTATCAAAATCACTAAGGAGGTTACATAAAAACCGCTACAGAGGTTAAATTTACATAAAATTTCTGATGTTCTACGTAACTTCGTTTTGAAGTGCAACACTTTTAGACGCATGAGGGTAAAATTTTTACGGATGAAATGCGTGATTAGCATCACGAAGATGTGCAGCGTTTTTTTTATGCTAATTCGTTTGAAGGTCAGGAAATTTTAATATTTACATTTGGCATTTGGCACTTGTCATTTGATATACTATTTTTCGTAAAATATAAAATAAAAATATTTAGTAAATTCTCTTTTCCAAATTTTTAATTCAAAAACAAAATTTAATTAATAATTTCTAATATTGCCAAAAAAAAATACGAAGCGTTTTTTTTACAATTCGTCATTTGAGATTTTAATAAATCATTTTCGACACTTTTAATATTTTAATGACAATTAAATTCCTAACATATCTTCCTTTTCCCTTCCTTTGGGTCTCTGAAATCTCAAGTTTTAGATTTGTAGCTAGTGGTTTAAAAATGAAACAAATTTTTTATTTGTTACCAAAAATGACCAATATGTACCAAATTTTAAAGTAATTTTCTGCTTCAAGTGGACGTGGCGTGCTCAAAGAAATCTAAATTCATCGAATACGTATAAAAGTGAGGACCGTAAAAGTACCACCATGCAATTAAACGGCACTTTACCGCGGTCCCATGAAATAAAGAACTCTCAAAGAGTACGTTTTGGTTGCTTTTATTTCTTGCGGTACACCCGCTGCAGGGGAAATAATGTGGCCACTATAAAGAACATAATATAGCACGGTTACCTGTATCACACTTGCAATGTAAATTTTTGTCCAAACCACTTCGTTTTACGCAGTTGCATCCCCCCTTGGTACTGCGACAAATGCAAATTATTTCGAGCTATTACTTTAAATTCATCCAAGGTTTAAGACATTTAAAGATTCTTGACCTCACTTAAAATCATTGAAAAGGCATTCTTAATTTTATATACTTATTTTTCTACATCATAGACAAAAATAACAATAAAATTACAAAAAGAAAAGTGGAAACGAAAGCTTAACTCTATTGGAAACAATAAACCCTAATGTAGTAGGAAATCTGTTACTTAAACTTAAACCTGGAAATTTTAATAGTCTATTTATTGAATTTGTCATGGATACAACCAGAATGAGATTTGTGGGTTCTTCTAAAAGCTGACTAAGAATCTTCATAAACTTGTACGTGGTAAATGTCTTTTTTTGTTCATAAATGAAATCTTAGCACATCTCGAGATTTTCTTATATTATATCTATCAAACTCTTAAGAACATACTTTGTTATTAAGTTTAATTTAATTTTCATTATAAGTGTGTCTAAGATTGTTTATGTGACGAAGATGTTTCGACTTAATTCCAGCTAAACAGATTACAACCTTTAAAAACTATATTTAAAGGAGTTACCGCCGAGTTTCTTGCTGGTTTCTTCTCAGCGGAATCAACTTTCCGAACCGATGGTAGATTTATTAATTAACGGACAAACTAATGACGATTTTGAGTCTACTTGATTATCTCCACACAAGAAGGTAAAATTTCGCTTTAAAATCGCGTGGAAATGCCGTTTAAAGTACGCGTAGATTGTTATAATTACTACAATTTACCTAAACGTTACTTCCAACTCAGTTCGCTCATTTCCCAACACTGAAACGTGATGTAAAACATTCATTATACCGCAAAAACAATATGAATACAACGCATATTCCCCACTAAGAGTTGTCATTAAAACAACGCGTCAGATTTTTCAAAAATGATGCGATCGTAAAAGCACCGACACATTTGAAACGATATGGCTGTCACCTGCTCGAAATGAAAGGAAACTTCGAAATGGACTTGTTTGTTGCTGTGACAAAACGCGCCATTTTGCCAGCCACAGAAAAAAGTGGAATGGAAAATCATTTCCCTTCTTACTATTGTTGCATGTAACAAAGCGAAGGTACTCTGGCGTTATTCCTTTTAGCCGGACTTTGTACTTAAACATCTACCTCTGCGTCTTTTGTACACCTTGCGGATTTCGTATTGTTTGCTTTCGCACGGGAAAGTAGACAAATCACTTCGGCGCTATTGACTTTGTTACGATTCTAACAAATTAGCTCTGTTTAAAAAAATTTAAATTAAAGCTACAGCACTTTTGAATCGTCAAATCCAATCATTTTGTCATATTAGGTCTAATATATTCCTTGGCCTGTAGACAAGACGACATTCTAAGTACGCTAACGGCTGTAAAATGTTCTTTATTCAAGTAGGCTCAAAAAGCACTTTAGAATCATCAGTAATCTGTTCGTTGGTAATAAATCTACCCCCGGTTCGGAAAGTCGGTTCCGCTGAGAAGAAACTGGACGGTTACTGGTTTTAATATAGTTTTTGTAGGTTATAACGTGTAAACAAGTTGCTTTCATGTGCAACTGGAATCAAGTTCAGACACCTTTGTCGCTAAAATAATCTTCAACATTATAATATGCCCTCAGTAATAGGACATTTTTAACCTATTTCTTAAAAGTATGTGGAGGCAAACACAAAAGTGATTCGTGTATGTTATTAAAAATGCGTATGTTCAAACCGACAAATGATTTCCGAACCTTCTTCTCTGTAATGTATAGCAATTTAAGTTTGTTTTTATTCCCTGTGTTAAAATTGTGTCTTTCGCTCTTTTTGCTGTATAAATAAATATTATTACGGATATATAAAATGTTGTGTATCGTATCGATATGTCACGTGGACAAATTGTAGCGTTCTAGTCGTACGACGTAGCGTTATCGTACTTAGAATGTCATCTTGGCTAAGGGGGCTTATATGTATGTATTAGTCTCTATGTGAGTAAGTAGTAGCTCATTTACTTCCCACTACTGGGCACAGACCTCCTCACTCATAGGAGAGAGGGTTTTTAGAGCACAGGTTCAATGTGGGTCAGCAGGCATAATACACAACTACATGGTCTATTCCTTCACTCTCATAACCCGATGTGACGTGAATCCTTAACGGGACAGCTTAACGGGGTGGAGCACACCACCAACAACACAACTTCGGGCAAATATTAAAAAAAACGCCATATCGATTTTTGATATCATGTCTATAGCCAACATGCTGACCATTTGACCAAGGAGATAGTAACATACGTATGTCTTTTTATTTATGAACCTTTTCTAACGGTCTCCCCAAACGTTGGGTTGCTGGAAGAGATCACTAAATAGGGATAAGACCGCCCATTCTACTCTGATTGTTTAAGTTGTCATTGTAATAATAAAAAACAATCTTTCTCTTGCGGTATTGAAAAAAAACGTTGACTTCTTTGTCCGCGGTTCTGAGAATAATCAATCTATACCATTTTAATTAGATTTAGTGAAAAAGAGATATCTGATTAAAATTGTTGTTGATTATTCTCATTTGGAATCATCAAATACTAAATATCACTTTAATGAGGATGTCAAAGAATATATATTACGAGGACTCCTCCGCGCTTTTATACACCTACATACAAAATCTAAAATATTGCCTTCGTCATTAAATAGGATAATGCAATATATGTATAAATGGTTTACAATATGTACTACGTAATTTGCATTTGGTTATCATGACATAGAATAATTTGGTTTAAAATGTTTGGTAATTGTCATGTGGTGTAAACAACTTTTTCCCTTCATTGCTAATATATCACGAACTCGTTTTATCTGGAGTATAGTCACATGGCGGGAGGACTGAATAATATAATGAACAACTTCCAAGAGCTGTATTTTCTTCTGATATTAATACAATCATTTAAAAACAAGTTAATGCACCATTACACATATACTATAATACTCAATTGACAATCTTCTTTTAAAATATAACCGCAAAATCACTGATACTTCAGCAATTGTAAATATACAATCTAATACTTCAACAATAGTTGATTGTCTCAAATAATAATATAACCCTTACACACAGTATCACTGCTTGTTTTTCAAACCACTTGAGAGCTGTTTCTAAAGCTTGAAATGATTCATCATGAGGTAGTCCTGATTGCAGTTGGTTGTCCAGATATTACGAATAATTGAGGGCCGGATATTGAATGTTTTACTGTATAAACTTTTTATAGAACAAAGTAACAAACTAGATCAGCTCAAGCACTGTCAGACAAGTACTGTGAGACAGTGTGGCAGCTGCGGTTTTGCGACGTGAAACCGCGCGACAAATTTCACGAGACAACATTGGGGTCGAGTTAACTGGATTGATACAGCTTAAAAATAAACTTTGTTATCCCACAGATAGGTGTTTCCCACTCGAGAACTACCTGATTTGCGATAATGTTAATACTAGTGTTTAATTTCTAATGTTACTTATTATAAATTTAAAGTAAAAGTAAGTAGCAGCCCATTAACGTCCCACTGCTGGGTACAGGCCTCCTCACTCATATGAGAGAGGGTTTTTAGAGCATAGACCCACCACGCTGCTCCACTGCGGATTGGCAGGGATAGTACACAAGTGCACTCTCTATTCCTTCACTCTCATAGTCCGATGTGACGGTAATCAGACACAATCGGAAAGAGATCAGGCGCAGGAGCGACGGCTTAACGTGCTCTCCGAGGCACGGGGGTGGATCACACCGCCAACTTCCCAACTTCGGGCAAATATGGAGAAAATCTTAATAGAAAACTCAATATCCATTTTTGAATTGGCCCGACCCGGGACTCGAACCCAGGACCTCATGTCTGTAGTCGAACATGCTAACCACTAGACCAATGAGGCAGTCCNGGAGTTTCTCTACGCGATCAAATCAGAAATGAGGAGATCCGTAGCAGAACCAAAGTCACCGACATAGCCCTACGAATCGCGAACCTGAAGTGGCAATGGGCGGGGCACATAGTCCGACGGACCGATGGACGTTGGGGCCCGAAGGTGCTGGAGTGGCGACCCCGCACCGGGCGGCGCAGTGTAGGGAGACCCCCCACAAGGTGGACCGACGACATAAAGAGGGTCGCCGGTAGCCGCTGGAGCCAGGCGGCACAAGACCGGGCCTTGTGGACGTCATTACGTGAGACCTATGTCCAGCAGTGGTCGTCCATCGGTTGAAGCGACGACGATGACGGTGTAATATATAACTAAATAAACTAATTAACTACTACATTTTATTATACAAGGTTGGTCTGTCACTAAAGAAGTTCTTTAACATCATTACTTTTGCAAATGCAACACAAAGAATGCCAAAAGTTTCAATAAGGTAGTCAGCCATTTTGTAACCTTGTGCTTCTCTCAATCTGTGATGAGTTTGATGATCAAATTTTCATTAAAAATCTGTATTACATATTAGTATATAATATTCATAACATATTGTAAATAAGCTCTAAATTGCCTGATTTATGTTAGAAAATAGTTTATTTCTGTCGTCATCCCAAATTATAGTCGAAGTCTTTAAAATGACAACATAAGATGTCTAAATAACAACAATTTTGGCTAAAGAGTCCTTAAGTGTAAAGTTAACTATCCGATAACATACTAACTACATTCGGTCTACAGCCTACGGTTGGGTGTGGCTCAACGGATTGCCATTAAATCGTGAAGTCCAGGGTTTGAGTGCTTCATAGAACCCACAAAAATACGCTATCTTTAGGTACACGTTTTAGACACGCAACCTGTTTAAGGTACAACAACGTTTGTTTCCTTTAACGAAAATTCATATAAAATATCGACTCTCCATAACAAACAACCCCAATTAGCCCCACACATTAAGCAAGTCCATTACACGTCATTGCCACCGATAAATAACCGATCGTCGACAATCACAATTTGCCTCGGGCACCATTTTTGTTTTGTTTCTGCTAAAATATACGGAATTAGTACGACAAAACGTTTATCTTACGTAAAAACCAAGTACTTCATAGATAATAACACAAAATTTTACATTATAGTATAAAATATTGTTAATTTAGATTATAGTTATACAAAAAATATACGCCATGAAAAAGAGGACTGTTTTTGTTAAGGAAACGAAGAAATTGTTAGAGCAATGGTAGTTTCACTAGCAAAAGTCCTGGGTTCGCTTACTGGTAGGGGGAAGTCAGAACTGAAACTCACCTTCTGGTGACGATGCTCTCCAGTGAAGGAGTGTTAACGGGAATGGGCTTCTTCTGCGAGACCGTAGTCACGCTTAAGGTGGCCTACTATCAAAAGATGGACAATGCAGTGGATGCTCCCTCTCTCCACCGAAAAAGATGGTGTACTACGTGAATCCGAACTCATCCGTAACATCAGGGACGAACACAAAAGTTGTACCCCTGGACCACACTCACGGATTAAGACAGTTCCGCTGAGTTTTAGTAGGTATTGCGAGACCTCCTCCCTCGCCGAGGGACAGTCCTGGTCGGGGTTTGTACTTATAAGCTTTTTCCAAAGAAAAAAAGGCAAATTCAGGAGATCGTATTATGCAGATGAGAGCATATATTATGGGGCACATAGTGTTTATGAGTTGGAATAGTTTTACCTAACTACGCACGTACACACACACACACCCATTTACACTCAAGCACATTAGTTTTATATCATTTTTAGTTTTCCACTATTTATTTATCTCTTGATTAGGTAAATTAGTCTAATAATATAACGTAAAACTGATAAGACTTTGACCCCCAAGGTACACGCTTACATAGTGTCCAGGGTACTTCAATTGTGTTATTTATCATGCCCAAATAAATACAATTTATTATAAGATGAAATTACCCCGCATTAATATCCTCATAATATTTGTAGGCATTGTAGGCATTTCGTAACAAAAAGTTGCTGACCCATGGCTTAGACAAAACGCGTTGTGATTTATAAATATCAAAAGCGTATTTTTAACATTTTTTATTTCCTTACAATGTTGCTTAAAGTGGGCATAAATATCGTATAATTACACGCGGACCCTAATCCGTGGCTGAAACATCGCTTGCATCCGATACAAGTGCTCTGTAGTGCTACTCCAGTAGGTATTGTTGGCAGTTGAACAAAGCAAAGGGCCCTTCGTGGCCGACGTGACCTCGCAACGCCCTCTACCGCTCTCGCATGATACTCTTTGTGATAGCACGTTTTCAGGGCGACCTTACGCTGATTGGGCCCAAGCATTACCGAAATTACCCCATTATCCACGTTCTAATGGAACGAGGACTGCTATTTTAATCAAAGCATACATATGCATATCTATTTTAAATGTCATGATGGCTTAGCGATAATAGGCGTAGATTCGTTTAGAGTAGAGATTCCCAAACTTCATTTTTATTGACCATTTCAAAATTTTGCTGGATACGGTGGACCCCCTGCAGGTTCAATACTACCATATTTCCGAATCACCCTATGGAAAATAGACCAACTTTCATAGACCTCCGCTTACTAATTGTGAGGGTCCATTGAATTTTACGTTTGAAGACAGGCAGTTTGACGGGCTAGTTGGACCAGTGCTGCGCGTACTCGCTTTGCTAGCAGAAGCCCCGGGTTCGCATTTAGAACAGCTTATTTTCTAATTTGTCTGCGTCTGGACTGGTGGGACGCTTTGGCCGTGGCTAGCACCACCCTACCAGCAAAGACGTACAGCCAATCAAAAAGACATGTGTTTCGGTACGATGCTATGTAGAAACCATATGAGGTATATCGCCTCTCTCTAGATTACCGCGCTTCCATTTTAGACTATTTCATCACTTACTATCAAGTGAGATCACAGTCAAGCGCTCACTATACTGTCCGCAAAAAAAAAGCCTCTCGTGGACCCGTGGGGGTCCAACTGCACCACTTTAATCACTGATTTATAGTTAAGTTTCTCTTTATAAAAATATATTAATGCTTGATTGTTCTTTACCATCATTGTGATTTTTGATAAAGGAAAGCTTCGTGAGGAAACCTGCGTATCCCGGGAGTAATTCTGGGGTATACGTAAACTGCCAGCCGGCAATAGAGCAGCGTGGTGGGTCAGTGGTCTAAAAACTATAAGTGAAAAAGCCTATGAAGTGATACTGATTGAATTACATGTATAGCTTAATCGTAATTTGCTGTAATATATGTTGTTAATACAGAAATTACAATATTATAAATCCAAACAAGAGGAATAAAGGATGGGAAGAAGTAATCTAAATTTAATTATTAGAGTGTACTGCGGAAAGTGTTTTAAAATCAAACATATCATTTCAAAGGCTTTAATATAATTCAATTTTATTCTTATATTTCATAGCAGAGTATTTTAACTCCAATCTTCATGACAAACTGCAAATTCATACAAAATGAAGTTATCCAACTTTCCCAATTTATTCAATGTGTCTAGAAAAGCTATCGTCCTTGTGGTCTATTCTTCCGTCGATTTCAATTTTATAACCAATATTTACAACAAAACTTTTATGAATTGCCTTTTTTTCACATATAAAAAGTATAAGTTTGCAACAGAAATGTACGAGTATATGTAAGTGATTAATGACTCACAAATTTATAACGAAATCTTCGAAACTGTATGTCCGATTGACTTGAAATTTCAGATAGTTACACCTGATACAACGTAGACGCTCATTAAGAACTAGTTTCCCTATATTCCCACGGGTTCAGTATACCTACGGGAAAAAATTAACAATCGTTGCTGTGATAACCGCTACTATAAGTTTTTAAAACTAAAATATAATAGATGAGAAGAAGAACCCTTCTGAAAAATAGGAAAGGTTTCATTTCAATTTTTACCCATTCTGTACCTTTTAAGTAGAGAAAGTCACGAGTCAGCTAGTATATAATATAATATTTAATGCTTGATTGTATCTGCAATATCATATTATACTTTTAGTTACAGTAAAAGTAAGTGCCGGCCCACAGCTGGGCACAGGCCATCTCACTCATAGGGGAGAGGGTTTTTAGAGCATAGACCCACCACGCTACTCCACTGCAGATTGGCAGGCATAGTACACAAGTGCACTCTCTATTCCTTCACTCTCATAAACCGATGGGACGGGAATTCGACACGACCGGCGTGAGATCAGGCGCAGGAGCGACTGGTTAATGCCCTCTCCGAGGCATGGGGGTGGATCACACCGCCAACGTCCCAACTTCAGGCAAAACTTAAAATTGATTTTTGAACTAGGACTCGAACCCAGGACCTCATCTATAGTCGAACGTGCTAACCACTAGACCTTTAATAAAGCAGTTACAGTATTTTAAGGTTACTCCACTAAGTGAAGGCTTTTAGGAGAGCAAAATTTGTTGCAACTGGATCAACAAATATAAATTTTTATTTAGAAAATACTAGCCTGCCCATCACTGCCTCATTGGTATGTTGGTCAGCTTGTTCGGCTACTGACATGAGTTCCTGGGGTCTGGTTAGAAGTCTACAAAAAGCGATACCTGCAAGGGAGCTTTTATAATGAAAATATATACAAATACATAAAGGTGTACTTGTAGATAGCTGTATACAAATATAATTTGATGTATTTATATAGAAACTTGACTGCCTCATTGGCCTAGTGGTTAGAATGTTCGACTACAGACATGAGGTCCTGGGTTCGAGTCCCGGGTCAGGTCAATTAAAAAATCAATATTATGTTTTCTATTAAGATTTTCTTAATATTTGCCCGAAGTTGGGAAGCTGGCGGTGAAATCCACCCCCGTGCCTCGGCGAGCACGTTAAGCCGTCGGTCCTGCGCCTGACCTCTATCCGATCGTGTCGGATTACCATCACACCGGACTATAAGAGTGAAAGAATACAGAGTTCATGTGCACTATGCCTGCCAATCCGCAGTGGTCTATGCTCTAAAAACCCTCGCCCCTTGAAGTGAGGAGGTTTGTGTCCAACAGTGGGACGTTAAAAGGGCTGCTACTTACTACTTATAGGAAAACAAAAAATAAATAGATGCATACTAATATGTTGTTGCCGTAAGACTATAGAGAAAGCTAATGGATATTATATAGTTTTATGAAAACTTTCAATGTTTAAGCCTCTCTAGCCACTAGAGGTAAATCATTTCAAAGTTTAACCCCCTAGACAGCGAAAGATTGACAAAAGATCTATAATGCTCAGATTAAAACTCCGAAACGGTTTTAGACACCTTCTGTACGAATCAGTTACAACCAGTGAATAAAACTGAATACATTCACAATTATTCTTGTTTAAAATAATCACGGTAAAATCCCCAAGTTTCCCTTAAAAATAAACGCACCCCACATTTGTGTGTCCCATTTATATGTTTTTAAAATAGCGTGAATAAACAGACACGACGACAACACATAGTTTGCGCGCCACGGCCACTCCACTCTAGCACCTTCAAGTTACCTCGAGCGAAATTCTTGCTTCTTTTACAAAAATAGAAAAGAAAATTGTGACACATTTTCCTTTCTTGGGGAGCGCTATAGATTTTAAGGTTTTTAAAATTATACTCTAAAGTAAATGAGTGTACTTTGTGAACATTTTATCCTAAATATCCAGTGAGAAGTAGTAATAATGCATGTTAGATTCGCAAAGCCATCCAAGTATCTCGTTAATAGAAATCGCTGGTTTAGGTCCTGGGCAGGCAAGTTTCTCTTGTGTTCTTGTGCTTTTGAGTAAAAGAATACATTGTAAAGAAACCTACATATCCTGGGAGTAATTCTGGGGTATGTGAAGCCTGCAAATCCGTAATGGAGCAGCGTTGTGGGTTTATCCTTTGGAACCCTCACTCCTATGAATATGGAGGTATGTGCCTAGCAGTGAGACGTTAATAGGCCGCTGTAAACTAAAAAAAAAGAAAGGCTTTTAAAATTAGAGATTATACATTGTAATCGCTTAATTTTGGAAAACTCCTTAAATGAGTTTACATTGTGTCAATTTCATCTTTAGATATACATATCAATAAGATTGAATTATTGTACTGTTCTTTCTAGATAAAATTATTTAATGTGTATAGTTTTCATAAAGAAAAATTCAAGTGTTGTCTATTTTATGTATAAAAAACAACCTATTTAACCTCCTCCCCCTCGCCAGAGTGATGATGGTAGTGCTCGCTTCGTACTATGATCCTGGGTTCGATTCTTATGAGAGCATTTTCAACAAATGTTAACAAAAACCTGACGCGAAGCCAAAAAATGGCATTGGAGTACGATACACTTGTATCTTAGACTATATCATCACTTACTACCAGATGAGATAATAATGAAACACTAAACTTTCCTTTATATAGAACAAATATACATAGAGATAAACAAATATACTATATATATATATGTCGGAGGGCAGATATCTGTGGAACGCTGGCGCCATCTATCGGCGTCGACAGAGTCAATGGTGGCAGTCCGGCGGGAGTCACTCGACAGTTGTCGAGTAGCGCTCGATCGGAACAGTCAACTGTTGAAACTGTCGCGTTCCTAGCTATTAGTGTTAATGAGTTTGTGTAAATTGATATCGGGAACATTAAGTGATTGAACATTATAAACCGAGTTAATTAATACAGTGTTTGATTGCACCAACAATACCCATGAACGCCCACAGAATAAGAAATTAAATAATGGATCTAATTAATAACGATGTCGGCGGAGAACCCTACGCCCCTGTGTTTTATGTTTCTCCGTTCTCTCTTATTCTCCGACATATATATATATATATATATATATATATGTCGGAGAATAAGAGAGAACGGAGAAACATAAAACACAGGGGCGTAGGGTTCTCCGCCGACATCGTTATTAATTAGATCCATTATTTAATTTCTTATTCTGTGGGCGTTCATGGGTATTGTTGGTGCAATCAAACACTGTATTAATTAACTCGGTTTATAATGTTCAATCACTTAATGTTCCCGATATCAATTTACACAAACTCATTAACACTAATAGCTAGGAACGCGACAGTTTCAACAGTTGACTGTTCCGATCGAGCGCTACTCGACAACTGTCGAGTGACTCCCGCCGGACTGCCACCATTGACTCTGTCGACGCCGATAGATGGCGCCAGCGTTCCACAGATATCTGCCCTCCGACATATATATATATATATATATATATATATATATGTATGCATAATGATAGGAAAGCAGTGACAGTTTCCTTTCCTGAGAAATGTTTCCAATTTTAAGGTATTATGAATTATTTAAGAAGAACTAGCAATTTGCCATGGCTTTTCAACGGGGCAGAATCAATAAGTGGCAGTCCAGCGCGTCTCTCGGTAGTTCTCGAGTGGCAGTCCGCCGGAGTGGTCGACTGTTGAAACTGTCGCGTTCCTAGCTGTTATTATTAATGAGTTTGTGTAGATTAAACATTATAATCCGAGTTAATTAGTAAAGTGTTTGATAATACCAACATTAAACATCAACACCCACAGTATAAGGAATTAAATTATGGATGCCATTAATGACGATTTCGGCGGAGAACCCTATGCCCCTATACTTTATGCTTTCTTCTCTCTTATTCTCCGCCACATATATGTTGGAATGCGGTAGTCTGTGGAACGCTGGCGCAATCTATCTACAGGCGTGGGACAGTCATATGTCGTGAGCCAGCGGCGGACTCGCCAGTTCTCGGGTGACGGTTCGCCAGTGCGGTCGACCGTTGAAACTGTCGCGTTCCTAGCTATTATTATTAATGAGTTTGTGTAAATTGATATCGGGAACATTAAGTGATTGTATTTTTTAAATAATTTAAAGTGTTTGATCGCACCAACATTACCCACCAAAGCCCACAGTATGGAAATTAAATTATGGATGCCTTTAATGACGATGTCGGTGGAGAACCCTACGCCCCTATACTTTACGAGTATGCTCCTTTCTCTCTTATTTTCTGACATATATATACTACTAAAGATATTTTAAGGTACCTTGTACACGACATTTATAACTTCTGAGTGATTATGCTTATCTTTCTTTTCTTTTGCGTTAGTCATTGTTTTTGCTGTAACTCCTAAGAACTTCATTTAAATTATGAGGTATAAAAATGATCATCGTCTCTATGTTTAAAATGGCAGTCGATGATGAACGGCTGGGAACAAAAAAGCTTATATATCTCTCATTATAGGTTACCAACGCTTGACATCACGTGCTATCGTAGTCAAACATAATATAAAAGAAACTGCAGCATATCCAAGGTAGATATTTTCGAGGCCTATTCTTATTGAAGTGTTCTCCATTGGAATTAAGTTATTCTGTTGAATGTCGCTTGTTTCGCAAAACTCTGCCTCAAAAGGAAGAAGCTCGAGTGTACCCATTGAAATTCTCCGCGTCTGTGACAAAGTTCGTAATAAGTTCATTTTAAAATCTGTTACATTTTTTTTAGTTAGTTGAAGTTCTTTTCTTTGAAATTATGTTCTCGCTATTTTAAAAGCAAATCTTTTGTGACTTCGACGACAACAATTTCAAGAGTTACAATACTAACAAAATATACGTCTATAAAGTTGGATAAATTAATCAATTATTACTATAAACTATTTCTATTTAGATAGATAATATGCTTTATTAAAAATAGTTGTACAATAACTCTTTCAGGCAACCTTGGCGTTGGGAAACCATCAAAGAAGAGAGAGAGAAGGTATGTGGTATGTATAAATGAATAGGCATACAACTACTACAAACGATGGTAAATATATACAAATGCTCGTATAGACATAAAAATATATATACATACATCTGTAATGCCATTTATCCATATGTTAAACATAATTACATTGATAGCAGGAAATAAATCATTTCGTAGAAATAAGTTTAATTATATTATGAGATTTCTTCACTTATTTAACATTGCTGTTAACAGCTGCATAGAATAATTTATATAAATATTTATTTACATTTTACGTTGTATATATAAATGTGCAGTAATTAAAGAGGTCTTGATTATATTGTAACTGAGAAATGGTTTCACCATTCGCTATTTCGTAGACATCATTCTGTCACGAGAAAACTACTATACCACATAGATAGTCTAGAATCTGAGAAAGGATATAGGCTACTTGAATGCGAAAAAGTGGTTTAAGGGTTGGGAATCCCGTCATTTTTCGAGCTAGAAGCTTGAAACTTATTTTTAGGCTGTTGATTCGATATAAATAAATATGGCATTTAAAGTCTATAAAACTCTTACCTTCAAGGGCGTAAAATATCAAACCTTACTAATATTATAAATGCAAATGTAACTCCGCCTGTCTCCATACCTTTCCCGAGGAAACTACTGAACCGATTTAAACGAAATTTGGTACACAGATCGTCTAGAGCCTGAAAAAGGACATAAATTACTTTTTGTTCAGAAAAAAGGGTTGTTAGAGATGGGAGCATCGTCATTATTAGAGCTAGATGCTTGAAACTTACCTTTCAGGTTGTAGCTTCGATACAAACACATATGACGTTTAACTTTGTAAAGGTTTTACCCTGAAGAGTGTTAAATAACAATCCTTATCCTTACTAATATTATAAATGCGAAAGTAACTCTGTTCGTCGAGCTTTCACGCCAAAACTACTGAACTTATTTGCAGGCAAATAATTCATAAAAGTACTATATATAAACGTAAAAGCACTATATGTAAAATGCTTTCCAAACACTATTCCACACAGATGTCGCGGACACATCTAATATATTATATTCCATCACGTTACAGATTTTATTTAATTATTAATTATAAGAAAACAAAGCAAAGAGGACTTGTTTCGGAAATTGCATTTAATAAATAGTCTTAGTTTTAACTGGTCTTAAAAGAGGCTTCGGTCGTGGCTCGTTACAACCTTCAAAGACGTTCTACTACGCAAAAACTTGTTTACGTTACAATACTATGTAAATGTTATCAAGAAGTAAATTACCACTCGCCAGAATACCTCGTCATCATCTAACATTGCAACACAGCTTGCTTATCATCATGTAGCTGATATATTATTTCCATTAAACCTGCAATTGCTAGGTTTTAGTATTACAAAATAAAGTTAAATATAAAATTTTGAAACAAAGCAACAACTGAAAATTCGTTCATCCAAATCTCCAAAGCAAACATGTCGAACGTCGAAGAATAAAGCTAAACAAGTTTGTGAAAGTTTTACAACATTTATTGAAGTCACCCTCACTGCAACCTTAAGACTCGCGCATATTCGTTTTGAGCAAAACAAACTTTTTGTAACGGATGTCGTAAAAAAGATCATAACTTTATCCATTTATTGGTTGATAAACATTATTATATAAAAAGATCTAGTTGCGCACCAAAATCCAAGAGAGATATCCAGGTCTATTGACCCATCACGATATCTCTGTAGAGACTTGAAATTTTGTAGGAATATTCCTTTAGCCGATTTATTTTTTTCATATTTGTAAAACAATTTGCCTAAATTAATGAAAATGCTACCCAAAACCGTAACCCTCATTCTATCTTCAATAATATCTCTCTCTCAACTTCCGTTAGCCCCACCACTTTTCAACTTGCTTCCCAATCGTGCGTTTATACTTTTTTTAAAAGAAGTTTTACTTCAAAATATTATTTAAAATGTTAACATAGTTTTTCTCATAATAAACCGCAATTATATGCGGTGGAATAACGAAACCATGTCGAGTGCAGGGGTTATTGTTAGCTTAACAAGGCTGTTACGTGGCCTTCGCAATTCGACGGTGCAGCTCAGCCTGAACATGGCCAGCTAAACCACTTAACTAACGGTTAATAACATAAAACTAACTTGTATTATTAGCCACTTACCTTCTACGTTTGTTGTTACAGCGCTTGTAATATCTGAATGAATTCAGTATTGATGTTAACGTCTTTATAATAAGAACGTTGACAGGTTACATGAATAAAAAAACCGTGTACTTCTCATGACCCCTGACATTTAATTATTTAATCTTGAAATTTTTAAGTAAAACTACTTTAGGCGCATGAGGGTAATTTTTTTATGGATAAAACGCGTGATTATCGTCACGAAGATGTGCTGCTTTTTTATACTAATAATATTTGCAAATAAATAATAATAAAAATGGTATTTTAATTTGCCACTCATATTTTACTATTTTCATAAAGTTCCTTTTCTAAATTTCAAATTCACAAACAAAATTTAATTAATAATTTCTAATATAGACAAAAAACAACGTGGCTTTTTTATTTACAATACGCCATTTAAGTTTGTATTTTAATGACAATTAAATACCTAATACATCTTATTGCCTCCCTCTAAGTCTCGGAAATCTAAAGTTTTATAATATAAAAAAGACTTAAAAATTATTTTGCCAAAAAAGTTTCACTTCTGACACGTGTACTTTGTACGCACGCACTTTTATGTTGAGAAAAGCTTAGGTTATTATTTAAATTTAAATATATTAATATTATAATATAAGGAGAGGTTGTTTAGTAATACACTCTTTGACTGATTAGGTTTAAGGTTATTTGCTTACTGTCTATGGTATATGTCTATCGCCCACTAAACAGTTGAATAGAAAGAGAGAGAAGCGTCTGTTTGAGATACGGCTAGCGATGTTAGCGCTGGGTTAGAGTGGGAAAGGAAGAGCCTGCCTATGGCTACTGTGTACTTTAGAGGAAGAGAAGCCAGATAGACTGACGCTGTAACGTAACGCTCCCATAACACGTTATCACTTCAAACTTTAAGAAGTTTATATATAAAACCTTTAACTTGACCTTAACATTTTTTGCAAAATGACTGAACTTCAGAGTATGTATAAAAAAATTTTTATTAAAATTTTGAACAAGATGCACGTGTATTTATTTATAACAGCTTAACATCCAGAATTCATACAAATAATTCTTAATCCAAAATACATCTATTCTCTTTTTTATACGTTTTTAAATTAAAGGCATGCACTACATTTTATGTCAAGTAAAAAGTAAACAAAAACTACGCAGCTAATTATATGTTTAAATAAATATATAATCTCTTAGGTGTAGGGAAAATGTAAACTGCAATTAAGAATTGAAAAATTCCAAGTAGTCAATGATAATTACTTGAATCATAAACATGTCTTTTGTACCCCTAAAGCTTTGAACAAATGCTGATGAATTTTTTTATTTAGATAGAAAGGAACTTAATGGCAGACATAAGAAATATTTTTTGACACTGCCCTACTTTCGCAAAACTATTTTCTTTGTATAGTAAGTCTAAATTAAATATAAATTTATTATTTTAAGAGGATAGCATAAATTTTTACTACAAAACCCAGCCATGCTTTACACGGGTCGATGTGACCTTAACATTTCATATTTTCTATTCTGGTATAGTCTTTATTCTTCCTCTGTATATTACCTGGTAAATCCAAATGGAATTTTTTAAATCTGTCTAATAGTATCAAAAGCATTATAAAAGAAATTTATAAGCTTATAACTCCTCGGAAAATTATATAAATCTATAAAAACAATTCAAATCCAACTATTACTATTAAAGCGTGTATAAAAGTCATTTAGTTTTGTTATAAGAATATTTAGGATTTAAAAGAGGGGCGAGGGCAGACATCAGAACAGAGACATCACATATTATAAGATAAGGTCAATTAATTGTTTAAACTGATATATTAGAAGGTGAATATAGTAATAAAACTAAAATACAACAGTAATTACACAGTACTAATAAACGATAATGAGTTTGCCTATATGACAAAGGCAGACGTCTGGTGAATTCACTATAGCAGTACTGGTTATCACAAAAAAGCAACGGTCCATGCCCTAACGCAGTCAATAAGAACAGCATCCTGAACCCTGTTTTTTCGAAGTGTGTAGTTGCTGTTAGCCCTACTGGCTTTGACAGCGTAACCGAGAGGGGTGGCGAGCGCAGAAGCTCCGCTGAGGGGTGGCCCGAAGAAGGGCCCTGCTGTGTCGAGGGGGAAATGTTGCTCTAAAGGCGCCTTCTGCGTGGTTCGGACATAGGCTTGCGTGCGGACGTTTGCTGCTGCTGAAAAGGACAATCGGACAGGTGCTTAGTCTTGACGCCCATCGGACCTCGTCTTCGCCGGCGAAGACGCTGTGTGTGTGATTATGTACGGGGCGTTGTCAATTGTGATCTGGTCGTCTGGATCGTCAAGGACGTGTTTGGGCCGCCTCTTCCTAGGCGGGATGTTTAGCGTAATCCCACAAGATCAAGTCCCGAACCCGCGATCTCGGCTACTTTTATATCACCCCGAGTGCAGCCTAGGATCGTATCGGCTTCCTAACTGAGGCACGTGCCCNAAAAGGACAATCGGACAGGTGCTTAGTCTTGACGCCCATGGGTACGCGGTTGGGGGCCGCGGCCGGTGTACGTCAGATAGCGGGGACCTCGTCTTCGCCGGCGAAGACGCTGTGTGTGTGTGAAAGTGTACTGGGCGTTGTCAATTATGATCTGGTCGGCTGGGTCGTCAAGGACGTGGTTGGGCCGCCTCTTCCTAGGCGGGATGTTTAGCCTAATCCCACAAGACCAAGTCCCGAACCCGCGATCTCGGCTACTTTTATATCACCCCGAGTGCAGCCTAGGATCGTATCGGCTTCCTATCCGAGGCACGTGCCCTTAACACGTTATTATCGTCTCTTTAAATTTGATAAACTACCTTAACAACAAGTACAAACGTAACTTCCGTCAAATATACTCGTATTATTTTAATAAATAAACTATAGTTTTACATTTAAAATATTGAGATGAGTGAATACCATTAGTTCGATTCACGATTCAAAGCGTTAAAACGCGTGAAAGATTCGTCATGGCTCCCGAGGGATCGATTCCTTCTCGAAGTTTTTGCCGACCTCTCGCTCTCATATCCTTTTATATAATTCTTAAATTTACATCTACCTATGTGGAATTGCACAAAAGTAAAGCTCTTTATTGTTTCTTTCTTATTTGCTTGACCCACGACTATGTCAGCGCTAAAAGGACAATACATTTTTAATGCAGTTTTAAAGGATAGGACATTTAACGTAGTATTTATTTTAATTAAACTAAGGCACTAGAAGCCTAGGAGATGAGAAAGATCTGATAATCTTGCATCACTTATAAGCCTTTTAACTTATAACATATTGATATAACAAATTCTATAAAAGTCTTTATATGACAGGCGACAGCACATTCACATAAAAATATCACGGGATCTAAACCTATATATAAAAAGAAGCAAAGACTTTAACAACGCCTCATTGGTCTAGTGGTTAGCATATTTGATTACAGACATGAGGTCCTGTGTTCGAGTCGCGGGTCGGGCCAATTTAAAAATCAATGTTGAGTTTTCTATTAAGATTTTCTCAATATTTACCCCAAGTTGGGAAGTTGGCGGTGTGATCCACCTCCGTGCCTCGGAGTAATCTGTCTCCGGTCGTGTCCAATTGCTGTCACTATAAGAGTGAAGGAATAGAGAGTTTACTTGTGTACTATGCCTGCCAATCCAAAGTGGAGCAGCGTGGTGGGTCTATGTTTTAAAAATCCTCCCTGTCCCTGGGCCTGTGCCCAGCTGTGGGACGTTATGGGCTGCTACTTACCATACATTTTTAATGACTTTAAGGTATAAATGAAGAATAAAACAGCTAGTTGTTTATTAGCTTCTACGATTTAATCAATAACGATAAAAATATACAATACATCAAACCCATTTTTACACACTAAATCCTTTCCTTTAACTGTTTATATAGGAGAATGAATCAGACTGGGAAAAGTACTTTCTACTGGACTAATGTATAAGGTTTAATGAAAAATGTGTAAACCCAAGAAGTGAGAAAGAACTGATAGCCTGGTATCATTCATAGGCTTCTTTACTGATAACGCATTAGTAGTTCCATAGGTTCTACAAATGCCAACAGACAACAGCCCATATTCATAAAGAGATGGTTTACCTTTCATTTCTTTCTGTATTGAAGCAACGACTTTAAGATATAAATGATGCATAATAAAAGAGCAAGTTATATATTAACTTCTACGATGTTGCCAACGATAAATATGAAGAAAATGCTAGAAAAATATACTATATATCAATCTAATTTTTGCACACTAAATCCCTTCTTTTGGCAGCTCAAATAGACAAAGAAAAGTCCTTTCTACTGGACATATTTAAATAGTTTTATAAAAAATGTGTAAACATGCATTGTTTAATTGATGGAATTTAACAGATCCAAAATATTCCTGTGGAATATCAATGGTACCAAAAAGTAAATCCTAATCGCACTATTTTAATATCATTTCCTGTGCTAAAAGAATAATATATTAGCAGTTCTGTTTTCCTAAACTATATTTATCTTCTTTGTGAAACTAAAAGTCTACCTAAAAGAAATAGAAGCAGAAGGATATTTCCTAAAATTCACTAGCCAATAATGTAGTCTCTAATCGTTTTAAATTTATATATTCGTGGTTAATTAAGCCTCTACTAGCTATGCAAATGTCCGTAACTTTACATCTATTACATCAGCAATAAAACAAGGTTATAAAGAGTAAAATATCTATTTATTATAATCATAAGTTAAACATTTGCAACCACATCGGAGACTGTAGTTTCTTTACAGATCATTTAAAAAAGAACCTGATCTTTATATATTGTTTTTAATGTTAATCTAATTTAAAAATGTAATGCTGTTGCAGTTATTTATCTAATTAAGCTCGTCGTAATACAGTGAGACGCTAATAATGCACCCGCTAAGCCGTAAGTTCTATATAATCACTAAGCGCAAACAAGATCGCAACACCTGTACATTTGCTTAAGGCAAGGAAACTTGGATATTATAAGCGAATTACCTCTTAGTAAATATACCGCTAATTCATTTTTAATAAGGCTAAGAGATTTTCAGGCTTTAATCTTTATAAACTAACACGAAACTGTTGGGTATTATAATGATTCCAAATCAATTTATTTCACCCAACGTCACAATACAAATTTTCAATTCTCTACTTAAGTTTTAGTGAATACTTATATGCATATGATGAGTATATATAAAATAAAATAATATATGTCGGAGAATAAGAGAGAACGGAGCAGCTTATGCTTTATACAGGGGCGTAGGGTTCTTCGCCGACATCGTCATTATTTATTTTTTTATTCTGTGGGCGTTCGTGGGTAAAGTTGGTGCAATCAAACACTTTGTTAATTAACTCGGATTATAATGTTCAATCACTTAATGTTCCCGATATCAATTTACACATACTCATTAACACTAATAGCTAGGAACGCAACAGTTTCAATAGTCGACCACTCCGGCCGACTGCCTCTCGAGAACTGCCGAGAGACGCGCCGGACTGGCACTTATTGACTCTACACCGACGCCGATACACAGATGGCGCCAGCGTTCCACAGACTCTTGCACTCCGACATATATAATATATTTCAAATAAAGTATACGGTTCGTCATTTGACTAAATCGTATTCTTAGAAAGAATGGACTTACCATTGGTGAATTTGTAAACATTGTAATTGATGTCAATTTGCTATAGTATCGTTGTAGTCTTTCGTAAATGATTATAATTACTCGTACTTAAATTATATTAATTGTAACTATTATAAACTAACAGGGAATTATAGTTTCTTAATAAATAAGATAATTAAAAAATGTATTTGGCGGCAAACACCCTCATTGGTGTCTTGCCATAATAGCATCATTAGTGGAAAAATATAAAAGTTTATGTATCGTAGAAGTTAGTTCAGTTCTCAGTTGTTTCTTTACGCGATTTAATCAGAAATCAAGAGATTCGTAGCAGAACTAAAGTCACCGATATAGCCCTACGAATCGCAAACCTGAAGCGGCATTGGGCGGGGCACATAGTCCGACGGCCCGATGGACGTTGGGGCCCGAAGGTGCTGGAGTGGCTAACCCGCACCGGGCGGCGCAGTGTAGGGAGACCCCCCACAAGGTGGACCTAGGACATAAAGAAGGTCGTCGATAGCCGCTGGAGCCAGGCGGCACAAGATCAGGCCTTGTGGACATCGTTAAGAGAGATCCAGCTGTGGACGTCCATCGGTTGAAGCGTCGACTGCACTGTAATAGATTTCCAAGAGTCATTTATTCATTGATTCATTTTGGGATAAACAGAATTTGATATACCCACTATTAGCTTAAGCTTTTAATCTGTGTTTAATTATTCTACGGTAGGGAAATGGGAATATTGTATTATGTTAGTGGATCCTGCACTTGGAACGACACCTATGACAGTTCCCGGAGGGGTTTCACTTCAGTTCGCTATTCAGATTGTTTGTTACCCGTATAATTAAGTGATACGTTAAATCGGTTTTATTAGGTTTTATTACATTTATGTTGCTGCTTGACTGTGATCTTCTTTAACACAGCTCTATTACATGTCGTACCAGCAAAGACGTACTTTGAACCCCGGACTTCTGCTAGCAAAGCGAGGCCGTCTACTTATTCGTAAATATACAATATTATGACGATACCAATATGACGAACAATAATTGCATATAAATAAGTCACGCTTGACTTGGAAAGTGAGCTGATGAATGTCATGATGAGAACGTTAGGAAAAGTGTGATCGCGCTAGGCGAACGGAAGTGAAAAGGGAGATATAAGTTAGAAGATAGAAAATTACCTTTCATATTTATTATAAATTTGGTATCTGAATAGAATTATTCGATACTATTTCCCTTTGTTTCAAAATATTTCCGAAAGTAACTTTAGTTTTTCTTCAGTCAAAGTAAAGTGGTTACTTTTTTGGACGAATTATTTTGTGACATTTTGCAAATTTATTAATTGTTTATTTCATAAAATTTATTTAATTTTGCGATGAACTTATTTATCCGACAATATTACTAATAATTTGGATAGAATTGATATATTTTTCGTCTATTGTAGGAACCTATGTATCAAAATTTAAATAAATTAATAAAAAATCCGAGTGCGCTATTTAGAACACACGACTGAAGTTAAATAAATATACACTAGGTGTTCCCAGCGATGTCATCCGCGTAGTACATAGTTCCGTGAAGATATGGATGTATTCGTTATTTAACAATCTAAACTGTTCTCGAATCCACCCGAAAACACACCAAAAATTTCAATTAAATCTTCAGATTCAAAAAACTTATGTGAATAGTATTGAAGCTGTTCAGAAGAGATTTGTACGCATAATCTACACTAATATTAAAAGAGGAAAGATTTATGTTTTTGTATGTAACGAATAAACTCAAAAATTTTAATAATTCTTTTTTAATTAGATAGCTACATTATCACTAAGTAACATAGGCTATATTTAGTACTAGATTACTATAGAAATCTTTAGAAATTCCCATTAAAACCAACCGAAGGTGTAAAAAAATTAGCCATAAAATGTCTTTCATCGCATACGCTGTGAAGAGTATTAATGATAGGACAAAAAAATGTTCGACAATATTATAGAATATTTCAATATCTACAAAAAACATCGCAAGACCATATGTCTAACTATTGTAGTTATATCACTATAACTACTTTTTTACATTTAACAAATTGATAGAAATGCCGATCAAAATCAGACCGTGTTATCTGTACCATTTATAATTTTTTGTCCAAATAAATAATTTAATATTTAAGACTGTCTCAATACCTGATGATTACTTTTTGAATTATTGAAATCGGATATTCCATTCAAAAGACATCATGAAATGAAAATAAAAATACATGCCGGCGGCGGCCGCCACGCAGCGCATCCAGTAACTAACTCGACGAGAGAGGGGCAGTGCAGGAGAAGGGGTGCACCATTATGAACTAGGTTACCTTACGCAGTGGACGCAAGCAACATTGAATATTTCATTTTTATGCTTCTCTTAAAAAGTTCTTTTGAGAGCTACTTAGTTTTAGTATTAGGAATCACACTTTTTCATAATATTTGTCAATTCATGGTCATTTTAATTATCATGCCTATAACTTAAATATCTGTACCTATTTATGTCTACCCGTGCGAAGCCGGAACGGGCCGCTAGTTATATATAAATTTGAAAGACATCTTCAGCATTTATCTTATGAAAACAAATTAGAACCCTATATTCTTGGGACGAAACATTTTCATATAATGTTTATATGCAAAAGGTTTAAATGATACAACTCTTCTTACACACATCAAATTAAATTGTAAGATAACTACACGATCGAAAATCCAATACAACATATTTCCGCTACATCCAAGTCGCACAAATTTATCACTTTATTAGTGTTTAAATCGTATTCGCCGCCAATATAACTACTTACATACAAAATTAGCTATTTTCGATCCCTAAATAGCTAGTTTTCGTCGCCAAGTTCTTGTATTATTGCGTAAATTAGCATAATTTTTTTACGTAAATTTACATTTTAATTGTTTTTCTTAATTTATAATAATTTTAATCTAGATTATGTAATATTGTTTCTGTATCTATAAATTTGTACATAAATGTCGTTGGCTTATCTATTAAATAAAAAATAAATAAATATGTAACAGTTCACCTCGCCCGATCACACTTTACGCAACACCCTCCTCACACATTCATCAGCTTACTATCCAAGTTAATCGTGCATAATGAAGTTTTACTTCAAAAAATTTGTTATAAATAAAGTATTAATTGATCTGAAAGGTATTTTTATAATTCCTTTGTTAATTATTTACTAAAAACAGCATCTAAATAGAAGAATAAAACTTAGACTATACTGTCACTTACCATCAAGTAAAATCGCTGACAAACTAACGTATACACAGTTTATATTATTCCCTATTATAAAATTGTTAAACGATCATTCTCTACATTGATTACAAGAGGCAATGAAACTAATTCTTGTAGAGGTTATATATTTAGTGTTATTAATTCCCTCGGCATCAGCACTTCTAAAGAGCTGAAGCCGTACTTCACCTTTAAAGTCTATTCTTTTTTTAAGTGCTCTCAATCGGAATTAAGTTATTCCGTCCAATGTTGCTTGTTTTGCAAAACTCGAGCTGAAAAGGAAGATGCTAAAGTAATAGCCATTGAAATTCTTTACGACAAAGTTAGTAATAAGTTCGTTTTAAAATCTGTGACAGAGTTGAATCTTTTTCTTGTTGCTGGATGTTTCTTTTGTTGCAATATTTATTATTCAACGTAGATTATTACATGTTATCCCATCTACAAAATACACTTAATTTAAATTCTTTCAGACGTCTTTAAACTGTTTATATTTTAACTGTTAAACTTACATCCTTTCGGCTAAGCATTTATCATATCGTTAAAGTTTGTATTTAGCAGTTAGCTAATTTTCATTGTAAATTTGAGTTTTTTTACTAGACTATAATGACTTTGTAAGATATTCATACAAGTTCGTCGATTTAGAGTACTCTTGACCTGGCCCTTATTTGAAATGTCCTGGAATTGGTCCATGAACTTTCGCCTTGGTCTTCCAAGTCTCATTCTCTCTACATGCCCAAACCATCTAAGCATACCTTTCTCGATTTTAGTCACTATGTCCTCTTTTATACCACAACGCTCTCTTATCACACTATTTCTTACTCTGTCACTCAGTTTTAATCCACACATACTTCTCAACGCTCTCATCTCTACCGCATTTATTTTACTTATGTGATTCTTCTGCCATACCCAACTTTCACTACCATACATAAGTGCTGCACCAACACTCCTACGTGCACTGCCAGTCTGGCTTTTTGAGACACCATCTGGCTATTCATTAAGGCGTGCAGAGCACCATTTACCATATTCCCTGCATTCACTCTCCTTTCAATATAACATTCACATCTTCCATCTTTTGTAAATTTAGATCCCAAGTATACAAATTCTTTCACCTCTTCCACTTGTTCCCCATCTATCAAAATATTGCCAGTCATCATAGATTCATCACATTCAAAAAGCATAACTTTCGTCATGTTTACATTCACTTTCATTCCTTTCTCTTTCAAAGCTTTATTCATAATATTTATAAATATATATACTTTGTTGTTTCCCAAAGAAAATTAAATTAATTATTCAATTAATGTTCTCGATTCTTGGTCATGATACAAAAATGACCTAGTCTTTATTAACATTCATAGAGACTTTTATGAAAACTTGTTACTAATCTGTTTTATTGTAAAATGTTAAACCACACCAAGTGGAAATATTATTTTAAATATTTTCACTGACTGCAGGACTCGATGGCCTATATAATAGAATTAGTAAATAACTGACAACGCATTAATTTTAACTCTTTTAATTAGCTAAGAACTGACCACAAAGTTCTATGAATGACAGCTTTTAATATTATGTCGAAACTACGAAGCAAGATTATCTAGAGATGTTTATTACAGAAACCATGTAGTGCGAAAAGAACACGAAAAGATACATAAAATAATAAGATATATTACCTAAATAAGAATATAAACGTATTTAATACAAACAAAAATTGTATTAAATACCAATTTATCTCTGTAATAATATACCATATGATTAATTATTTAAAGCTGTTAATGAAGTCATGAAATATTTAACCTCAATTAAGTACAGCATTTTATATGGAATCTCTCATGGTATGCGTTAAATTTAATACATTTTTTAATGCACATATTGTTAGCACTTTTAATGTAGTTCATAATTTCATCTATTAAGTTATTATACCAAGGGTGAAAACCTGGCCAGATTAAGTGTAAGGGTCCCCGGTGAACGAACGGTATTATTAAATAGCCTCTCCAACTCGTCAGTACAACCTCATCTCGGTGTGGCTAGTTAAACCACTTAGCCAGGAAGTCATAACATAGAAATTACTAGCATTAGTCAGCACTTAGTAGGTAGTTGTAACACTTGAAATAAGTGCTTTGGAATTTAAAAAATAACCTTGTTTACGTAGGTTTAAAATTAAACAAGTAACTCGTTAGAATATAGAACTTTTTTACGCTAATAAATGCGTCTATGCACCCCGATCAGACCTAAAATCGTATCGGGAATGTGAGAGTCGCTGGCAAACCAGAATACGCACTAAAACCCAGCGATACCCTCCATATCCTTTTGTCACTAGAGGATTGGTAGACGTAATCTTCCCTGGCACTCCGGAAGATTCCTCAGAAGAAAGGGGAAGGAGAAGCTCAAATCTACGCCTCCTTACTCCCAACCTACTGGAGTGTCGATAGCGTAGTCTCTCTGCCTCTCACGTGCCTCCCTCAGAGAAATAAAGGTTTCACAGGCGGAAGTCACTATCCTCTACTCCCTTTTACTGGTGAGCATTGCGACAATTATGCCCTCCAGCGAAAGGTTTGTTTATATTTATATAAATCTAAAACTTTAGAGGGAAGGAAAGAGGAAGATATGCTAGGAATTTAATAAAATATTAAGTGTCGAAAATAATGTATTCAAATCTCAAATGACGAGTTGTAAATAAAAATGCCACGTGTTTTTGTTATTATAAATTACTAATTAAATATTGTTTAAAAATTTAGAAAAGAGAATTTATGAAATAGTTTTTTTTATATTTTATAATATGAAAAATAGTATATTAAATGATTAAATGACGAGTGGCAAATAAAAACCACATGTTATTTGTAAATATTTATACTACCTAACCTTCAAACGAATTAGCATATAAAACGCTCCACATCTTCGTGACGCCTAATCACACGTTTCATGTGTGAAAATTTTACCGTCATACGCCTAAAGAAGTTTCACTTCAATAACAAATACGAAATACAACTCTCTATCATTCTACCTTCATTAAGTCATATCTCCCTCTCAAATGTCTTTTGTATCACCGGATTACACGTTTCATATCGCTCTAATCAACCATTTTCCAACTTACTCCAAAAGTTTTACTGCAATAAAAAAGAAGTTAATATTTTTAACACCTTATTTTTCTGTGAAAATATTTATGTGCCGGTAGCGTTCATAAATTATATAACGCTGGGATGAGTAAAGACCGGCGGTTCGATTCCCGATGCAAAGCGATAAAGCGTGTGAAAGATTCATCATGGCCCCCGAGGGACCGATTCCTCTTCAAAGTTGTTGCCGACCTCCCGCCCTCTTGCCCTCTTATATCATATTTTTCGAAATTCACCTCAACTTATGCGGGGATCTTGCAAAGCTTCTGTTTTACAAACTTCTGACATTGGATTCAATTAACGACACGTCGCCGTTTGTTATCAACGCCACATTTTAATAACTTTTTCACTAACTTATCGATCCTTTAACAAAATAATAGATAATAAATGTATTTCTTAAATAGTTTCTTTACCGTGAATACTTCTTTAAAATCAGCATCAATAGAGAGGCAATTAAGAATAACGAATGATAACAAAATAGGGAGATACGGTTTGGTGTTGTACCTACATATTTATCACCTCCATCCTAAATTCAAATACTCCATTAGATAGCTAAAGGATCATAGAATTTATAAAGGAAGTGTAAGGATTGTAACACATCACGCGTGACGTATTCACGTACAATAAACGGTCGCGTCCATAACAAAGCCACTCCCCATTTTTTGTATAATTATCCCAATCGAATTAGCTTTTAAGGTAAGTAACACCTTTTCTTCGGGAATTGTCGGAGAGTGGGTGCCTACCGACAGCTCAACATTCGTTTTTCGAAATCCACGCCTTGTTGCGTCGCCCACCATCTTGGACTTAAGGGTGATTTTTTGTTCATTCAATAACTGGCTTATTTTCAACTTTACACAAAAAATAGTAATAATCAAAGTTGTTCGGACTTAAATGTACTACAATTTTGGTTCGTATCAATTTTTTCTTAGGATTAATATTAAATAAAAGAATGTCTGCCTTTGCTTTCTTTGTTAGTCGGTTGTTAGTCGCGACATATCGATCTAGTAATTTGATCTTGTAGTTGAGTCAACCCGACAAATGTTTTCTGAACCTTCTTCACCCTGAAATAAATAAAATTAGTTTTCATTAACTTCAGCACTTTAACGTATAGAAAGGTTAGAAGCCTTCTTTTAAGGATGGAAGTTACTGTGGCAGAAGACTGCGCTCTTTCTTAACAACAACAAAAACAAACTATTAAGGAATATAACAAGGAAAAGAAAATAACATGAAAGACACAAAATCTTATACAGTATATAATTATTTTCAATTGTGCAATGTAATTGTATAAAAATTTGTATGTACTGTATCGTGTAAGTGTGATAGACTTAATAAATAAGTTAACAAGTAAGCCATATTTCAGCATATAATATTAAAGTAAGTATGTCAGTCAAAAAGTTTATTGCACTTTCATAGATTTAGAAAAGGCCTATGATCGAGTGGTGAGGAATGAGCTGTGGTCAACGTTATCTACGTATGGGGTGGGAGGTAATCTTATTCAAGCATTGAAGTCTCTCTATGAGGGTTCTAGTGCTTGTGTCAGAATAAACAAGACGTACACGGAATGGTTTCCTGTCGAAAGAGGTGTTGCGTCACCATGGCCGTTCAACCTATTCATGGATAACTGTTTGACAGGTTTAAAAGAAAGTATGTATGGGTTAAGAATGAATGAATTACTCATCAAATTTTTACTTTACGCTAATGATCAAGTAATACTTGCGTCATTCGCTAATGAGCTACAGGAGATGGTAAATATTATGAATGAAGCTTTGAAAGGGAAAGGAATGAAAGTGAATGTAAACAAAACGAAAGTTATGCTTTTTGAACGAGATGAATCTATGATGAATGGCAATATTTTGATAGATGGGGAACAAGTGGAAGAGGTGAAAGAATTTGTATACTTGGGATCTAAATTTACAAAAGATGGAACATGTGAAAGTGATATCGAAAGGAGAGTGAATGCAGGGAATATGGTAAATGGTGCTCTGCATGCTTTTATGAATAGCCAGATGGTGTCTCAAAGGGCTAGACTGGCAGTGCATGCTGGAGTGTTGGTGCCAACACTTATGTATGGTAGTGAAAGTTGGGTATGGCAGAAGAATCACAAAAGTAAAATAAATGCGGTAGAGATGAGAGCGTTGAGAAGCATGAGTGGATTAAA
Organism: Elymnias hypermnestra; assembly: GCA_015832385.1. Lineage (NCBI taxonomy): Eukaryota > Metazoa > Arthropoda > Insecta > Lepidoptera > Nymphalidae > Elymnias > Elymnias hypermnestra. Next base: position 3,563,790 of record JACTOM010000925.1, read on the forward strand.
ACTGAGTGACAGAGTAAGAAATAGTGTGATAAGAGAACATTGTGGCATAAAAGAAAATACAGTGACTAAAATTGAGATAGGTATGCTTAGATGGTTTGGGAACGTAGCGAGAATGAATGAAAGGAGACTGACAAAAAGGATTTATGAGTCTATAGTGAATGGGAAAGTTGAAAGGGGAAGACCAAGGAGAACGTTCCTGGACCAAATCCAGGACATTTTATATGTGGGCCAAGTCAAGAGTACTCTAAACCAACGAACTTATATGAAAGGTTTAATGAGAAGGAAAGAAGCGACGGAAATATGAAAGGATCGTGGTAAGTGGCAGGACATCTCTGCATACCCCTATGGGAATGAGGCGTGATTCTATGTATGTATGTATGTCAGTTTCCGTAAGAATTCTTCTTCAACATAATTTAATAGTAATAAGTATTTAGTAGTAGCCTTGAGTAATTTTAAGCGAAATATATTAATTTTATCTATTAATTATGTTATACAAATAATTGGAATGTGAGCATTACTGGTTTTAAGCAAAAGTAGTTCTACATAAATCTGTTTTTGATAAGATATATCTATCCCTATTACTGAGATGTATATAAGGTAATATTTTATGCAGTTTAGAATGACGTGTGGAATAATAATTTTCTAACTGAGAGTAATATAAATCTTTGAATATGAATTATAACATATTGAATAAGGCATAGAAACAAAAACTTATACATTCAAATTTGGTGAATAATATTAGCATAAAGATAAGTATTTAATTTCAATTCTGATCCCTTATAATTCCTAGACAGAAGAGGGACAGTTTGTGTTCCTGAGATGTGCTGATGTAGTGAAAATCTTTGAAATAATACCTCGCGCTTAAGCTAGTCGTTGCTGATGCAATAAAATAAATACTCAGAGACTAAACTACAAAATAACGAAGTCCTTGTTCAGCTTAAAATAATTAAGATTCTTTGTTCCGCAGGCGACAATTTAACTTTGCTGCATAGTGTCTGCAATCTTACTGAAGGTTACGATGAATGTCCTTCTACAGTATTGCTTAAAACGGCTTTACTTTTTTAATTCACCTGGTATCAAATTAGAAATTCTTTATTGTAGACTGCTTTTACAGTGTTTCAATTATCTAGTCATTATCAAGTTTTTATCAAATCCTACTATTAAAAAGCCTAGAGAGAGTTTATCAATTCCTATTATTAATTTATACTCTATCTAGGTTTGTACATCTATCTTTTTTTCAGTAGATATTGAAACGCCTTTTTTCGTTCATTCTAGTTCAATTATAATATTTTTTTCACACACTACCAAAATGTTTAGTTCAAATTTTCAGATTTTAGTAGTAAGTAAGTAGGTAGCAGCCCATTAACGTCTCACTGCTGGGCACAGGCCTCCTCACTCCGAGGAGCGAGGGTTTTTAGAGTATAGACCCACCATGCTGCTCTAGTGCGGATTGGCGGATATAGTACACAAGTACACTCTCTATTCCTTCACTCTCATAGTCCGATGTGACGGGAATCCAACACGATCGGAGAGAGATCAGGCACAGGACCGACGGCTTAACGTGCTTTGCGAGGCACGGGGGTGGATCACACCGCCAACTTCCCAACTTCGGGCAAATATTGAGAAAATATTAATAGAAAACTCAATATTGATATTTGAATTGGCCCGATCCCAGACTCAAATCCAGGACCTCATGTCTGTAGTCGAACATACTAACCACTAGACCAATGGGGCAGTGAACTTAAGTGATTGAAAAACGTTTCAAAGTTCAAACTTGTAGTGGACGACACTTGCTGTTAATAAAGATTATTTCAATAATAAAATTGTACGTTAGTAGCAGCCCATTAATATCCCACTGCTAGGCACAGGCTTCTACTCGCATATGAGAGAGGGTTTATAGAGCGTTGACCCACCACGCTGCTCCAGTGCGGATTGGCAAGCATAGTGCACAAAGTGCACTCTCTATTCCTTCCCCACCAATGTGGCGGGAATCCGACACTCGTGGAGAGAGATCAGGCACCGGACCGACGGCTTAACGTGCTCTCCAAAACATAGGTGGTGGATCACACCGCCAACTTCCCAACATCGGAAAAATATTGAGAAAATCTCAATAGAAAACCCGATATCGCTTATTGTAGTGGCCCGGCCTATGACTCGAACCCAGGACCTCATGTCTGTAGGCGAACATGCCAACCACTAAACCAATGAGGTACTCGTAAGGCTAAAAGTCGTATAGCACCTTTTATTCAAATCGTAAAAGCTTTAAAGGTTTACTAATGATAATATAAACGAAAAATTTAAAGTTGTGAGGATTCTATCGCTTTTCGTTATTGAGAGAACATACAACATACTCAGTCAGTAATTTTGCTTCATTTTGACATTATCAATATTATTCAAGTTAAAGAAATTACTCCTTCCCCAAGCATTTTTCAAAACAGCTTCATTGGTCTAGTGGTTAGCATGTTCGACTACAGACATGAGGTTCTAGGTTCGAGTCCCGGGTCGGGCCAATTCAGATATCAATATTGAGTTTTCTATTAAGATTTTCTCAATATTTGCCCGAAGTTGGGAAGTTGGCGGTGTGATCCACCCCCGTGCCTCGGAGAGCACGTTAAGCCGTCGGTCCTGCGCCTGATCTCTCTCCGGTCGTGTCGGATTCCCGTCACATCGGACTATGAGAGTGAAGGAATAGAGAGTGCACTTGTGTACTATGCCTGCCAATCCGCAGTGGAGCAGCGTGGTGGGTCTATGCTCTAAAAACCCTCGCTCCTCGGAGTGAGGAGGCCTGTGCCCAGCAGTGGGACGTTAACGGTCTGCTACTTACTTACTTTACTTTTCAGAATTATTGGGAGACATCGCTAAGACGTCTTTTGGAAGTTTATTATAGAAACGTACTATTAATTACAATGAACAATTTAATAGTATAACCGATTTTATATACTACTAGTATTAACATTTATTTTTGCTACTCTTATTCAATTTGTCTATTATAGAAATCAAATATCATGTCATTTAAAAATTCAGATTTTATGTGTGATTGAAAATATTTCCCTATATGTAAACTATGATTTGGTAAAAATATAACAGCATTACATCTAGAATAGCATGTAAAGAATAAAATATCAAAATAAATAAGTACGAAGGAATGCTCACTTTGTTTCTCTCATTATCGCTCACTATGAAATTTAAGATTTAAATAAAAGACAGGCAATTAAACTAAATGGAATGTATGTATCACGAAGGTATAATGGTGACTGACTTGTGAATTCTCGTTCAGGGAAGTAGGGAGTTCGAACCCTGGGCATACACTATAAAGATTATGTTTATGAAAAAAAATCTAAACGTCTGTGCCCGACATAATTGATAATTGAATGTCGTCTTTTTAATATTGGAATTGTTTTACTTGAGAAAATCTTACAATATTATTTAATAATAAGGAAACGTTATTTATTAATAGAATCTTTTATTAATTAGGTTATAGGTTACATTTAACCTCACTGTCAACGGTATAAGTCTATCGCCTAACGCTGAGTAAAGAGAGGGGGGAAGCGTCTGATTGAAATACGACTAGCGCTGTTAGCGCTGGGTTAGAGAGGAGGAGCCTGTCTACCAATGTCGTATGTGTGAGAGGAAGGTAAGCTAGACACACCGCCGCCGTAACGCGTTACGTAACGAATAAGTTAACTCTCCCATAAAAAGTTATCACTTCAACAAAAACTAACGAGCTAGTAGGAGGATATTTGTAGCTTACCAATCCGCAGCAGAGCAATGTGGTGGGTCTCTATGCTCAAAAAACCCACTCTTCTTATGAGTGAAGAACCCTGTGTCCATAAATGGAACATAACTTTTTACCAGTTTTTCTTTCTCCTATCAGCAAGTACCTATCCATCTGTTCCTATTGAAATAAAGTTACAGTTCGTTTAATGGATGCATGGATAAAACACTATTGTATCTTAATGTATGTCTATCTATTTATAAACCGCCTTTCGTCTCTATTATTTCTCTGACGGTTTCCCTAAATGTAAAGTTGTCGGAAAAAGATCGCTCGCCTAATTGCGCACTAGAATAACTTAAGTCAAGTCTATATATTATTCTTTCTTTTGTGGTGTTCGATAAATCCTATCTATGTTTCTAAGTACAAAAAAGTTAAATTAATCCATGTCAGATATCCAGTATTCTGCATAGTAAATTAATCCTTGAAATGCCATATACAGTCCAAGCAGATACCACAGAAGCTAATCGCCATGCTGACGTAGTTTAATAAACATTCCATTTAACTATAAATCAAAGTGATTTCATTATTTCCTGTCGGCTGCGGCTCGAGAGTATTTGGTAGATTAGATGAGATTCGCTATATTAGCATTGTGATTGTAGATGCAATTAATAGTCTTATATAACTGTCTAATAGGATTTAAGGAATTTTATTCTCAAAGAATTACAAGAAAATGTAAACTATCAATTTGCTTGGCAATTCAATTTTAAAAAGAATACACCCTGACAAACTAATTATAAGATCAGTTGATGAATGCTTGCCTTGTCGTAGTTGGTTTCAATGTTACAAGTGTTTTATTTAATGAAGTTAGTTTGTCAAAAGTAGCATTGATTTTGCAACGAGTTAATGCGATTTCTGCTCTATACCAAGGTCTAGTCACTCTTAATAAATTAGCAAACTTATTGATAGTTTCTTCAGTAAAAAAGTGTCCCTTTCGATACGATGTTATGTAGAAATCATAGAGCAAAAACACCTAAGACACCTCTTACTAGATTATCGCCCAATCAGTGGGTAATCTGTCAGCACAACAATGCCTGATGAATTGAAAGACATGTCCTTTAATGAACATTAATAATATTACGACTTCATTAGGATTTCTTTAGATATAATTTAATATAGACAACTGAATTTCAATGCAAAAAGACCTAAAGATGATGTGTTCTCCTAAAAACACTAAATGCTTTCTGCAATACAGTTTTGTGATATATTAGCTTAGTTATTTCTTTTCCCATGGCAATTTCGAGATTATAAGTAAGGTTACATGTTAAACCACAGTTCAAATCTATACGTAAACAATTTGCCAATTAAAACCCTGATAAAATCCATTTAACCATTTCAGAGAATATCTAGACCAAACAAACAGACGATACAATAATAATAAGAATAGATTTAGTAATATTAGCTTTTAACGTCGCCTGTGATTAGTGGAGTGGTTATTTTTCAAGTGGGGAGTTTGGCGAGGGGGTATAATTCATGCTAACGCTAGAGAGCGAGAGATTCTATTTGTGGCACGAGACGAGAAAATTTTGTGGTAGAATCGGTGACTAACATCACTCATCTTACCAAATTTATCGAGATTTATATGTATATAAAAGGCTTAATAAAACTTCTTAAAATACGAGATACAGAGGAAACATAAGAATACGATTTGGTTGTAAATCTAATGTGGAAACGTCAGTGAAAATTTAACATGATCCATTTTGTACTAACTCCTTGTCGCAATCGGTCAATCGGAATTTCTCTTTCCCATAGCAATTTTGTGATTATACGTAAGATTACATGTTAAACCACAGTTCAGCTTTATACGTAAACTATTTGCCAATTGAAACCCTGATAAAATCCATTCAACCATTTCAGAGAATAGCTAGACCAAAGAGACAGACGATACAATAATAATAAGAATATATTTAGTAATAGCTTTTAACGTCGCCTGTGATTAGTGGAGTAGTTATTTTCCAAGTGGGAAGTTTAACAAAGTTAGTATAATTGATGGTAGCGCAAGATAGCGAGAGACATTCTATTTGTGACACGAGAAGAGTTAAGTTTTTAAAGATCGGAGAATAGTATTACTTATCTTACCAATTTTTTGAGATAACAGTAAAAAGTTGTTACTTTGTCATCATATAAATATGTATATACAAGGCTTTATATACTGCCTCATTGGTCTAGTGGTTAGCATGTTCGACTACGGACATGAGGTCCTGGGTTCGAGTCCCAGGTCGGGTCAATTCGAAATCGATATTGAGTTTTCTATTAAGATTTTCTCAATATTTGCCCGAAGTTGCGAAGTTGGCGGTGTGATCCACCCCCGTGCCTCGGAGAACACGTTAAGCCGTCGGTCCTGCGCCTGATCTCTCTCCAGTCGTATCGGATTCCCGTCACACCGGACTATGAGAGTGAAGGATTAGAGAGTGCACTTGTTTACTATGCCTGCCAATCCGCAATGGAGTGGCGTGGTAGGTCTATGCTCTAAAAACCCTCTCTCATATGAGGGAGGAGGCCTGTGCCCAGCAGTGGGACGTTAATGGGCTGCTACTTACTAAAGCTTTATAAAACATCTTAAATTGCGATACATAGAGGAGACGTTAGAATACAATTAAGTTGTAAATCTAATGTGGAAATGTCGGTGAAAATTAAACTTAATACATTTGGCACTAACTTCTTGCCGCAGTCGGTCAATCCCCGGATTTCCCAATGTGACAGTATTAAGCACCCTCTGTAACGTGCACACCTAGACATCAGTATAACTCCCGTAAAGATCGTTTGTTTTATGACCCCGTTCCGGAAACGCTTTACTGAATTACAGGTAAAATACAAAGGAAAGGAACTAATGTTCCAAACCTTCCACCTGAAAATATATTTTTATGTACAGAGTTAGCTGGTAGATAAGGTGTGGGATTTGCGATTTATCACAAAATTATCACAGTCTGGATAATTGTTTAATATTATTTATATAAATGTATATTTTTAAAAACTTTTTGTGGTTAAAACGCTAATATTATCTACCAAAAAAGTATTTCTTCGCTTAAAAGTAATATATCAACACTCGAAATATAACAGGTAATGAGGTGATATAATGAAAGTAATAGCACCTGATCGTAAGTGATGATAGGATGATAGCGCTTGGCTGTAATCACACCTGATCGTAAGTGATGATATGATGATCGCGCTTGACTGTAATCACACCTGATCGTAAGGGATGATATGGATAGCGCTTGACTGTAATCACATCTGATATTAAGTTATGATATGAATCGCGCTTGACTGTGTTCACACCTGATCGTAAGTGATGATATGGATAGCGCTTGACTGTAATCACATCCGATTGTAAGTGATGATATGGATAGCGCTTGATTGTAATCACACCTGATCGTAGATGATGATATGATGATCGCGCTTGACTGTAATCACACCTGATATTAAGTTATTATATGGATATCGCTTGACTGTAATCACACCTGATATTAAGTTGTGATATGGATAGCGCTTGACTGTAATCACACTTGATCGTTAGTGATGATATGGATAGCCCTTAACTGTAATCACACCTGATCGTAAGTGATGATATGATGATCGCGCTTGACTGTAATCACACCTGATATTAAGTTATGATATGGACAGCGCTTGACTGTAATCACATCCGACTGTAAGTGATGATATGGATAGCGCTTAACAGTAATCACGCCTGATCGTAAGTGATGATATGGATAGCGCTTAACAGTAATCACACCTGATCGTAAGTTATGATATGGATAGCGCTTGACTATGCTCACACCCGATCCTAAGTGATGATAAAATGATTGCGCTTGACTGTGCGCGCACCTGATGGTGGGTCAGGATATGATTACAAAATGCAATTTCCTAAATACTTCTGCCAGCAAAGGGAATACTCGCACCACTGCGCCAACGAAGCCATCACGTATATAGGAATAACTATATTAATTATTAATAGAATAAGAAATACGGTATCTAACATGGAATATAAATAAATGAAGATTGGTTTGGTAGTTATTTATGTAATGCTTTATATGGCCTCTCTTTTTAGTTTAATATGACCCTAAGATTGCCGGCAGGGTTAGATAGATACAGTAAATCACCTCAGAATGGCTCCAGTACTCAGTAAAAAAGACGTTTCGAGCACCCTTTATATTCCTGCATTAGAGCACTCTATCGACCGCATTAGACTACCAAAGCTGAACAATTTAATGACGATTGACTATTCATACGTCATTCGAGTGGTTGACCGCTTTGCTTGGCTTGATTTAAAGTCTAATTAGTGTGAGATCTGAACCATGGCGGACGGTAACTGAGTACGTAATGAGACGACTCAGAATTGCTGGGAGGGTGAGATGCAAAATGTTGCAATTGCATTCCCCCCGTCAGAAAAACAGCTTACACTCGCAAAAATAATTAAGAGCATTAGTACAGTCGGAGAGCGGAGTGTCGCGTACTAAATAGTCTGCTAAATAGCCACCTACATTTATTGGCGTAGGGACTATACCACAGATCTATAAACATGTATTGACGAAGTAACCTATTTAAATATACAAAACAAGATTTTAACAAATATTCTTATTGGAGGTTTCGGAACAATTATATAGAATATATATACTCGCATAAAAATATGCATACACAAAAGCAGACACACAAATATAAATATACTATTCTCAGATTTTCATACTGTATCTTACACTTTTAATGACTTAAAACACAATACTAATGTTTATACAAAGTAAGAACTCTTACTAGGCGAATGATTTAACATTCCCCTGTGCTACATTTCTTATACCCCCTCTTGTAAAACTCCGCACTCAAAAATAATAAGTCCACCAATCACCGTCGTCGTGAAAACGACGAGAATAGAGTTAAACCAGGTGTAGCACATGTAAACGATTTACTGATATAATTACAAAGACCTCAGCATAATAAACAAATATAGTAATTTAATAGCAATCCATCAAAAAAAAAGTGATCGCTAACATTAAGTATGTATGTTTATAACGTTTTCACACAAAAACCACTAGACCGATTTCAAAATTTTTTTTTACAGTTAGAAAACTGCGCTGCGAAAACTATTCATGATAAAACAATAAACTGTTCTACAATATTATAGAAATATATTAATATCTACAAAAAAGTCCACGATACTAAGTGTTCAACTACTGTAGTTATGCCACTATAACTATTTATTTACATTATAAAAGTCTATAAAAGGGCTGACTACAATCAAACCATATTATTCATATCTTTATATTAATCCTTATTCTATAATATTTTATTACAGACGTATTTATGTAAAATACTTTTAAAATTATTAAAATTGGACAATCTTCTCGAAAGATATAATGAATTTAAAACTGTCAATCAAAAGAATAACATTATTAGTACTTGAAAAATCTTACTATAATTTGAAATATCATTTAGACGATATAATGCGTGAGATTGAATGAATTGCTCTAATCTAAATATAATAACATTATATTGTAATGAACATGGTAAAACACGACTGAGTTTATTGTGGGCTCTTCTCACGACGGAACGTCAAAGAACCCTCGTAACTTTAGATACTATCATTATCAGTCGTATATTGGAATGAATGTATGATAATAATAAATAAAATAAAATAACCCTTTATTGTTGTTTTTTATATCAATATAAAATATATTTTCGACAAACGGTTGTTTCTGCCTGACAGCCTGTCTTTCGACAAAGGCCTCCTCTAATGCCTTCCATCTGTATCTATCCTTTGCTTTACATAGCCATTTTGGTCCTGCTACTTTTTTCAGGTCGTTCGTCAGCTTTACTGGTCGTTCTTTATATCTTTTGCTTTTCCTGGGGTACCATTCAGTTATGCCCTTTGTCCATTTTTCCTTCTTATCTCTCATCATGTGTTCTGTCCATGGTCATTTTAATTTTCTGCAAACTGATTGTACTTTTCTGAATTTGGTCTTTTCTTTTATTCTTCTTAAACGTATTTTATCTATTCGCCCAATACACTTCTCTCTTTTCCATTCTAACAGATATTTATTTTATTTTGTTATTGCCCAATTAGGCCCCAGTTTGGCAAGCATATATCAGACATGGCAATATGCAAGTGTTGAACATTTTTCGCTTCCCTGACATTAGCATCTCTCTATTTTTCATTATTTCACTCAATGACCAGAAACTCTTCCAAGTGTGGCTATTTTCCTTTCGGCTTCTTTCTGCATGTTTTCTGTGGATGATAAATGTACTCTTTTACTGCTGATTATTAATTGGAATAGTTTCTTTTTTCGAAGAATTGCTCATTATTTTTGTCTTTGTTTTATTCATTTGCACTTTCATCTGACAATTGTTGCAACATTTTCTGTAAGGTCCTTGGACATTCCGTGAAAATTATTAAATAGTCAGCAAATCTCAAGTGAAAAACCTATATTAAATTATTCAAAAGTAAAGGCCTACTTGAATAAATTATATTTAGACTTTAAGTTCAATTTCCAAAGTCTCTGATTACGAACTGAGTGATAATTTGAGTATTTCTGAATCAGGAATGAACATTTAAGATCGCGTTCTACACTCACATAGCCAATCTATCCTTCTATTTATATCTATGGACTCAACAGAGGCCAATGTAATGGCTGAAACAATTCTGCCTTTTAAAACAGTGTAGGGCGCTTTTCTGTACAAATTATTTGTAAGGACACACTGTTCGTATTGAGTTCAGTTAACCATTGTCTGTCCACGATTTCCTCGTGATTTATTTATCCAATATACCATCCAAAGACCCATTTTAATAACGAACAATATTTTAATTGAAATATAACTGTCCTTTATTTATTGCGAAGGGAAAGTTATCTTGTCTACAATTATTTCCTTTAGTTATTTTTGTATGCTCTAAAAACCATTAATGGGCTGCTACTTACGTTATCTTTATAATAGTTTATTTAAATATTGTTCTCTAATTCCGTTACCTGAAATTTATAACACTATCGTTTAAATTGTCGATCGATTTTATAGATAAATTTAATATTTATTATCTAGATAAACAGTTTTTGTAACTTTTTCTTAATAATGTATTTACGAAGGAAAATCTAAGTAATCAAAACAAAAACGTATAAAGAATGTAAAATTATAACAGCTGTAACATTGAATATATAAAAAATTCGATAATATTGGACTTGTGAAATAATATATCATAAAGAATTAAATTACCAAATATCTTCTCGTACTAATATTATCACGGCCAATGAATATTCGCTTATTTTCACTCAACTTTTCATAATATAAATTTAAATAAGTAAACTTATTGAATAAATTACGTGATAAACCAACACGGTTATCTACATACACTTGTCTATTAATTATATTATTAATTGGGATAACAAACTATAAATCAGCACGACTTTATCGACTTAGTTATTATATTTTGTGTTAGTATTTTCTACCATTAAATAATGCAGTTACTACTGAGTTATTCAACTTTTCGTTATAATAAATAAACCATAAAAACAATACAGTTCTCAACGTATATTTAATAATGTTTCAAAATACTGAAGCCAGCATTTCCAATACCTTTTATATACTATTTGAAAAGCTTAAATTTCGCAGAGTATCTCCTTTATCTTTTCAATAGTATTCGACACCCGCGTAGAAAACTTTCAACACCGATTTCAAATGCATCATTTGTTCCCTGTCAGTGAGCCACTTGACAAAGGTTTTCTTTCCCAACAAAAAAAAAATAGAAAGATCTTCCAATTAAATTGAATCACTACCCGTGAAAATATTTACAAGTTAAGTCGAGACTTGCATTATAAATAAAGAAATTCTTCAATATTAAATAGAATAGAAAACGATCCCGTATGAATATTCAAAACTCCGTTCCTGTTGATAGACTACGTCACGAAAGGATATATATCTCGAATTTCAAGACAAGACAAGAAGAAAATAAAATTGATGTGAATGTTTTCAATTTAAAATGAAAAGCTTTTCATTAAATGCATTTGAATATACAGCGCGTATATATTTGTTCCTAATCTATATGTTAATTTCCACTAGTCTATAAAACAGCTGGCTCGTTTTGATGGGAATTTTACAGGCTAATATGTACAGAGCAACTAAAGCTACTTTTATTTTTGAAAAGATTAAAAGTGCGTGCGTACAAAGAACACATGTCAGAAGTGAAATTCTTTGGCTAACTAAATTTTAATTCTTATTTACATACATAGCATCACGCCTCATTCCCATAGGGGTAGGCAGAGACAACATCCTTCCACTTGCCACGATCCTTGCATATCTCCTTGGCTTCTTTCATTCTCATTAAACCTTTCATACAAGTTCGTCGGTTTAGAGTACTCTTGACCTGGCCCTTATTTAAAATGTCTTGGATTTGGTCCAGGGCCGTTCGCCTTGGTCTTCCCCTTCCAACTTTCCCATTCACTCTTAACTCATAAATCCTTTTTGTCAATCTCCATTCATTCATTCTCTCTACGTGCCTAAATTATCTAGGCATACCTTTCTCAATTTTAGTCACTACATCTTCTTTTACACCACAACTTTCTCTTATCACACTATTTCTTACTTTGTCACTCAGTTTCTATCCACTCATACTTCTCAACGCTCTCATCTCCATTGCATTAATTTTACTTTTATGCTTCTTCTGCCATATCCAACTTTCTATCTACATAAATGTTGGCACCAACACTGCATGTACAGCCAGTCTGGCTCTTTGAGACGCCATATGGCTATTCATAAAGGCGTGTAGAGCACCATTTACCATATTTCGTGAATTCAATCTCCTTTCAATATCACTTTCACATGATCCATCTTTTGTAAATTTTTATCCCAAGTATGTAAATTCTTTCTGGTCTTCCACTTGTTCCCCATCTATCAAAATATTATCGATTATTAATAATATCGCATTAAATACGTTAAAATTTCACGATGCATTGTTAATCCGTACAAATATAAGCGCATTAAACAGTTTACGAACAATCAGAATAGCCAAGTGAGTTGCAACTCCACCGGGTCCTGTCATATGTGTCATTCCTAGTGTAGAGTTTCCTATATTCCCATTTCCCAGTTATGGTGGCATAATTACGCATAGATTATGAAGTAAATATATCAAACTCTGTGACTGAATGATAATACGCTTATGGCTGCATATTATCACTCAGTCACAGAGTTTGTACATTAGTGATTTTTATTGTATATTAGCAACGGTTTCAGCCGCGCAGATACCGATCTCATGGCAGTAGAATGTCGTACTATAGATAAATTTTCGTTAAGATAAAAATATTATGAATAAAGGTAAATATATAGTATTAGGTTAATATTATGAATAAAGCTTTGAAAGGGAAAGCAATGAAAGTGAATTTAAACAAAACGAAAGTTATGCTTTTTGAAAGAGATGAATCTATGATGAATGGCAATATTTTGATAGATGGGGAACAAGTGGAAGAGGTGAAAGAATTTGTATACTTGGGATCTAAATTTACAAAAGATGGAACATCACAAAAAGGCCTTATGAGTCAAGAGTGAATGCGAAAGTTGGAAGTGGAAGACCAAGGCGAACGTTCCTGGACCAAAACCAACGATCGTGTAAAGAAAAGGAATGGTTTAATGAGAAAGAAAGAAGCGGAGGAGATATGCAAGGATCGTGGCAAGTGGAAGGACGTGATCTGTGCCTACCCCTATGGGAAAGCGGCGTGATGTTATGGAAGTATATAAATACGAAATACTGTTTGTCTACACGTCTCACAATCTGTAAGCAACAACCTTCAATCTCTTCTCGTAACTACAAGAAGAGATTGAAGGTTATTGTTTCCTATATGATAACTCTTTTGTTTAACTAAGGCGTAATATAAAAAGTGGAAAACGTTTCCTGTTTATTTTTGAACTCGTAAAATACCGTTATTAGTTTTTTTACCGCGAACGAAATTAAGATGAAATCTGGTATAAAATTTAATATATAGATTTTTATGTAGTTTCCAGTTAAAGATAGGGCCGTAAGTTTCGTATAAGACCCACATTTAAGTATATACAGACGCAATCCTTATTAATAGTATAAATACGAAAGACGAAAGTAACTCTGTCTGTCTGTCGCGCTTTCACAGGAAAACTACAGAACTAATTTCACACAGGTCTACAGCCAGAGAAAGGACATAGGATGCTTTTAAAAAGGGTTGTATGGAAAGAAAATATCGTCTATTTTAAAGGTAGAAATTTAAACTTACAACCTTAAGATTTAAACTTGCCCTCAAGGATATAAAATAACGATTCTGAAACGATTTTGCTGCACCGATTGAAATGAAATTTGGTATACATTAGTCTAGAGCCTCAGAAATTACAATAAACTCTTTTCAGTGAAACATTGCAAATAGCTCATTAAATTATTTAAACTTATGTAAGCGTAAGGTCAAGTGGAAATACATCTAGTTGAACCATGGTGTATTTTATATTGAAACACCCTCTTCGAGTCTTTTATTTACGTTCTATAATACTGTAGAAGACAAAAGATGACAGATTTTAAGGTTTACATATTTGGTTACGTTAATGTTTTTTTAATAGGGATCCCTAATTTTTTGAAAAAGTAATATAGCCTGTGTCTCAGTGAAAATACAGCTTTTAAATGGTTTAAAATTTTTTGAAATCGGTCCAATAGTTTTTGTTTAAAAACGTTACCAACGTACATACATACATACTTGCATACAAAAACACAAATGTCTTCTTTATAATATTAGTACATTCTATAATATAAACAGTTATAATTATGGCAAACATCACTGGGCTGTAACAATTTAATTATCGCGCTTTTTTAAATATAATTGCATTTTATTTTGCTTTTCATCTTACAGCCTACTGTTATGTGGTAAGACGGCGGATATGGAACTATATTTATTTTACAAAAAAAAGCAATACGTGCCACATAACCATTATGATCTCGTGCTTCTCTGATAGATAAATTCAAAGAAACATCAATTCTCACAGTACCGTCGCAATATATAATGAATAATATTTTTTATATCCGTGATAATATTCACTTAAGAACAAATAAGAAATAAAAACAAACTTGTAATCCCATATTTTAGAGTAAAGAAGGTTCCGAAATTATTTGTTGAACATTCGCATTTTTAATGAGATACCGCAATCAGTTTAAGATTTGCCTCCGCATGATTTTAAGAAATATGTCAAAAACATACTTTTACAAAAGGCATATTATAATTTTGAAGATTATTTAAGCGATAGAAATGTTTGGACTTGATTCCAGTTGCTCACAGAAGCAAAACATTACACATTGTAACATACATAATTCAACTTTCAAAACCGGTGGTAGATTTGTTACCAATACACAGACTACTGACGATTCAAAATTGCTTTTTGAGTCTCCTTGAATAAAGAATATTTTGCTTTTTGTTGTTTTAGATTTATAAATCTTGAACTCTAATCTACGGAATATAATATTGTGAAAAAATATTTAATAAAATTAGCCTTTATAGTTGCGTACGGACGAAATCGGCTGTAAGTATGCGAGGTGACAGGAAACGGAGCGCAGCCAAGCGCAGAGCTGACTCAGGATACGAGACTCCTAACACTGGAACGCGATAGCCACTCGAATACGTTGCACTTAACTTGCTTTGTTTGCTTGATCGCGCTAACCTCTGGAAATACTAATAGCCCATTTATCGAGGAAAGCTATAAGCTACATATCAACACGCTAAGATTATTAGAGTGTACACCAAGAACAGCTTCCGTTGCGTGCGCTGTCTAAACGAATAGTTCCCTTTGAAAATTTTATTACAAATTCGCCATAACATATGTCTATGTCTATTAAATTTGTTCTCTTACTTATGTGACTGAAGAAACTCTGCGAGTCGGCTAACCTCGTTGTTGTAATCTCGCTCTAATGGATGAGTAGTCCTTTTGTTATCTGGTCGGCATCTTCGCCTGTGGTTAATTATTGCCGTGCCTGCTAAACATATAATTTAAAATCCGGTACGATACTGTGTAGCAATCCTTAGATGGTAAATTGACTCTTTTAAAACTATGCTACGTTAAAAGAATATTACATTAATTTAAGCCACAAGTAAAAATAGACGAACTTATCGCTAACTAGAGAAAAAAAGATATGAGAGAACGACAAATTGATGAAAAGACTAATAACCACCAATAGATCGATCAATGCCTTATGGCACACCAAAACACAAAAAAAGAA
The DNA here is from genome assembly GCA_015832385.1 of Elymnias hypermnestra. Taxonomy (NCBI): domain Eukaryota; kingdom Metazoa; phylum Arthropoda; class Insecta; order Lepidoptera; family Nymphalidae; genus Elymnias; species Elymnias hypermnestra. The sequence continues at coordinate 3,579,752 of JACTOM010000925.1, forward strand.
CATAGTTATAGGAAATATCTAATTATTGAAACAGACACTATATGTAAAGGTTATCGGAAAAAAATAAATATATATATACGCATCTTGTAAATTAGATGAACTTTTTTATTGCTGACAGCGCTTGATAGTGACCACACTTGATGGTAAGTCTTGATACAGAATAAAAAAAGAAGTACGCTGGTAGGGTACTATGTAGACCTAGGCAAAATAGATAATAACATTTTGCAAATTCGCTCTACTAGGGATTGTACTGGCGCCATTGCGCCTCCGTGGCTTTCTAACAAACCTTTTCTTTCCACTAGGAAATTGTGTTAACCTCGTCACCCTTAATTGGGAATGTCAGATGCTCCCTTGCGCATTCGTTCTGACATTCTAGGATGTAATCGACTAAGGATGTTCAAATAGGAGACAAGAGGCGTTCGTAAAGACGCCAGTTGCCGCCTAATCTCTGAAGGGCAGCATTCGCTGCAGATTTTCGTTCTCGCTCTATTACCGAGACAACGAGAAGACGGCCTCGCAGAAAGAGGCAACTACATTCCATCTTATCTCACTGACAAGCACGACAAATCTGCACAAAATATTACTATTTAACATAATAAAATGTAATATAAAAAATAATATTCTCACGTTAAAATGATACAATAGTAAAGGACGAGGAATAAGCGATTTTGCACATTGCGCTCGGAGCAGGGCGAGCCGCGGTATAATTACGTACCTCTCCCACCTCCCCTACCACGCGCTACCGAGCTCTCCTTTAAATCTTGCACTGCTTAAATTTCGGGCGAACATCACCGGGCTGTAGTTATTTAATTTCCACTGTTTTTGTATTATTGCTAGGTTTTATTTGACACCTCGGTTTTATTTGAAATAATATAAACCAATTATAAAAGGTATTAGGAGACCGCTTTCGAAAACGAAGACAGATGATAACATTAATGGTTCCTTTAATGATGGGACGGACAAAAAATCGATCCTGATTTTAAAAAAATCCTACGCACGCGTCAATGAACTGCTTAACGCGTGCAGCGCCCGTACGTTCGTTGATCAGTTCATTGGCCCAAGTATATGTATTAGTATGTAGGATTATTTTTATGTATGTGTATATTTTTTAACGAACCCCACCTACCCTTCTTACTTTAAATAATCTCCCTAACCCTAAGGTACTCCTCGCTAAGTTTTGTTTCATGTATTACTATGGTTTCATGTATTGTTCATGTATTCATGTATTGTATGTTTCATGTATTACTATTATAATGTTGGTGGCGTGTTGGTTACGAGCACCAGTTAATTTTAAGTTTTTGTTTCAAAGCTGATTTTTTTGTATAGTATCTTTTTATGTAACTATATTTTTATTTAGCTGTACTAACATGATGGAGCGTAAACTATGCTATTAAAACGTTTAAAATATGATTTTCATTAATCAGGATCGATTTTTGTCGTTCCATCATCAAAGGTCTCCTAATACCTTGTATACAAATAAATTAACCAGTGTTATTTTAAACAGGTAGGTTAAGATATCAATTGCCTATTTTATTATGTGTCGCACTGTAAGAGGTTCAAATTTTTTCGTACGAACCATTAGTATGGAAGAAATTGGACTGTTTAAAGAGAAAAGGTAAGTAGCAGCCCATTTTCGTCCCACTGCCGGGCACAGGGTCTTCACTCATATTAGAGAGGGATTTTAAACCCACTATGCTGCTCCACTGCGGGTTGGAAAGCATTGCACGCAAGTGCACTCTCTATTCCTTCACTCCCATAGTCCAATGAGACGGCCAACACAATCGAAGAGAGATCAGGCGCAATACGGCGGCTTAACATGTTCTCCAAGGCACAGGGGTGGAGGACGCCCCAAACATTCCAATTTCGGAAAAATATAGGGTGAGCCAAAAGTCATGCTACCATTTTGATTGCCTACAAAGATTCTTTGTTCAAAGAAAAAACAAGTAGGTTTGAAAAAAAATCATTATAATCATATTCATGCTGGAAACATCATTGGTCCCTCCTTTTTTGAAAATGTCTAAGGTGTTGAAGTTACTGTTACTGCCGCACGGTAGCACGACATGATTGGAAAGGACATGAAAGGAATTTCTTGGTGATTTAACATGGCCAGCGAGATCTCCAAATTTAGCAGCACCAGATTTTTTGTTATTGGGTTTTTTTTAATCAAAAATGCATGTGAACAACTCCCAAGCGATTCAAAGCCTTAAAGACATTATTAGTCACGTAATTAATGAAATTCAGCCTGTCATGAAAAATACCTTAAAAAGAGCCGCAAGTTGGATGGCAAATCGCAGACACCATTTAGCCGATATAATTTTCCAATCGCAACGGGGAAAAAATGCCAACCTACTTATCTTCTACTTTCTTTGAACAAAGTCTTAGGAAATCAAAATAGTAGCCGGATTTTAGTCCCACCCTGTACAAAGAATTGCTTAACAGAAAACTCAATATCAATTTTTGAATTCGCATGATCCAGGACTCGAGTCCAAGACCTCAAGTCTGTAGCCAAACAAGCTTATCATTAGATCAATGAGATATTCTATTTAAACTTGTAAATGTTTCACATGTTATAAATACGTAAACTTATAAATAATATAAAACAACAAAGGTAATTCTGGTAACAAAGGTATTTCAATGAAAAAGTGTCGGGAACTGAATCGTTTAAGTGTATACGTATGTACTGTGAGTTGTTTTGACCATTTATCTCCTAACTTTATGTCATAAAGTTAATACAGTTTGATTTAATACACTCACCAGGCATTTCGCTAGCTGATTTCGTTATCGGGGCTTTTACAAGGACCACGGGAAACGATTCTTCTTTCTTAAGAACGAATCTCGTTTCAAACGGTAAACAATTTTACGGATAGCGATTCAATTTAATTGGGGGATCACTTTTTCCATTCAGGACCAAAACCTTTATCAAATGGATTACGTACAGGGAACAAATGATGCATGTGGAGAAGAAGAAAGATTATTTTTTAAAGACTAGACATATTATATACACGTACTCACTTTAGGTATATACGGTATTTAGCTAAGGGGCTTAAAATGAGAAAGGGCTGGAAAAACAGCCCTTATAGTTAGATTTACATTGGCAAATGCCTATGAGTTACCGAATTCATTACCATATTTAAAAAAAATGCAGCTATGGCAAGACGTTATTGAAATTTATTTTTTAGGTGTTCGCATTTGATTTCTTATTGTTTATATTTTTTGTTCAGGCTATTAAAATTATGTATTTAATAAAAGTACTTACTTACTAAAATTAATGAGTAATAAAAATATTATAAAGACAAAACATTTGTTTTCGTATATAAGTATGTTTGTAACGTGTTCACATAATAACTACTGGACCGATTTCAAAAATTTTTCCACCATTAGAAAGCTGCACTTTCATTAAGTGACATATGCTACATTACTTTCTCAAAAAAATAGGGATCCCTACTAAAAAACATTAATGTAACCCAAGGTGTGAAAAACTTGATCACAAAAACCTGTCATTGCGTGCGCTGAGGAAATTATTGAAGATAGAACAAAAAAATATTCTAAATGGTTTTAAAATTTACATAAAAGTCTAAGATACTATATGCCCAACTACTGTAGTTATGCCACTATGTCTACTTATTCATACCTCTGTATTAATCATTATCCTATTAAATTAAAGACCGTTTCAATACCTGTAAAACACTTTTCATTTATTAAAAGCGGGCATTCTGTTCAAAAGATATAACGAATTTTAAAATGTCAATCCAAAGAAAATTGTAGCGACCCTTATAACTGGGCCTGCGACTGGTGAGTTCGCTCATATTCCAAGGATACTAATGACACCCACCGATATACCTATTCTGTTTTTATTTTTAAATAATCTTTCATAACCTCCATGAAATTGTTCTCCTTGTGTATTGCTTAAATTATGAATGTTTTTGTATCTGAAAGTAAGTAATAATCTGAAAGGAAGTAATTAAAAACTAAGTGAAATAAACTTTTATGTTAACGAAAACAAATCCAAAGTCCAACTTAGTAGATAAATACAGCGAAAATAAGAATTTTCCATGGACTAAAACTAGCAAATGAATCTTTTAGTGACCAAAGGCTTCTAAAAAGGCGGTATATCGCATGGGATGTCGCTTTTTGGACGATTTATCAAGTCAAGAGAAACGTGTGTCGAGTTATCCGGACGGAGTTACGCGACAATAGCGGTCGCATCCGCGGGAAAGATCTGCCACCGCGTCAGCAAACCTGTTCAAATTGTAACGAATTTCGCATTGTGATTGCTCGTATTCAACCCTGCTATTAAATGAGATAATAAAACGTTACATTCAATTTAATTATTACTATTGGTCAAAATGTGACCATCTCACTCTCACTTCAACCGATGAACGTCCACTGCTGGACTTAGGTCGCACCTGATGTGACCCACTGTGCCCGATCTTGTGCCGTCTCGCTCCAGCAGCTACCGGCGACCCTCCTTATGACGTCGCTCCACCTTATCGGAGGTGTACATACACTGCGCCAGCCGGTGCGAGGTCACCATTCCGGCACCATTGGACCCCAACGTCCATCGGTTCATCGGACTATGTGCGCCGCCCATGCCCACTTCAGCTTCGTGATTCTTAGGGCTTTGTCGGTGACTTTGGTTCTTCTACGGATCTCCTCATTTCTGATTTGATCGCGTAGAAAAACTCCAAGCTGTGTGAGCTTTCGAATGAGACCCATAGTCAGCGACCATGTTTCCGATCCGTAGGTGACCACTGGCACGCACTGTTCGAAGACTTTGATCTTCTGGCACTGAGGGATATTGGAGGAAAAGATTTTACGTAGCATTCATAACTGAGTTGGATCCGGCAGTTCACCTCTTTCTCTAAATTGAACCTGCCTATAACAATATATGCCTGTGACCATAATTAATCATAAGTAACGGAACTCTTTAATTATTAGGAGCAAATTTAATGATACTCGGCAGAATCTTTTATAGTCTATCCAGGTATTTGAGTCAGCTAACGTAACGTCGGTATGGTCAAGTGATTGTCGTAGTCAAATATGATGATCACTGGAACCGCTCAACGGTTTACAATAAGGGTGCGATTTATGGATAATATCTAACTGTCTGTAATCAAATTGCAATGAGCTTACGTTTGTTGCTTCATATATTTACTTAAGTGTATTATGTGTGAAGTGGTGTGTAGCCGAGTGAGGGGGGGGGGGGGGGACTTTTGCGTATATATTTGCATATGATAGCGGGTTCTATCCCGGGTGTGCGATAGTAATGTAAATTGTACTTAGTGAAGTTGTTTCATTTAAACAGCGCCGTCTCATATGAGTAACACAGTTTTTTATTTACAATTTGAGATTTCAATAACTTATCTGAATTAATTTTCAACAATTTTAATATTTTAATGACATTTAAATTCCTTGCATCTTTCTTTTTCCCTCCCTCTAAGTCTCGGAAATCTAGAGTTATATATTACGGATTTGTGTTACCATCATCATTACACTGTAATAATCATTTATTATATTGATTTAGATCAAATATTTCACTTTTTGTAAAGCGGTACGATAAGGAAAACTTTCGTTACGTGTGACACTACGTAAATATAGGTATAGATTGGGTCTAGATAAATGTATTACTTATATATATGATAGTTAGTTTCACGTTCTCCTGAAGAATCTGTTACACGCTAGCTTTTTTATCAGCAGAGATAGATACTGTATCAAAGGATTTGACGCATCACGGCTCATTACAGCTCTATACTTGCAACATTAACGAGAGTTTCTCCTTGGAGACGTATCTCTGGCTGGCACCCAACGCGTCAAGCCGAGCGACACAAAGTGATCGCGCGTTTACCGCCTTCATTTGGCAATCTTTTACTGCAAAATGCGCTTCAATTCTAACTACTGTTAAGCTCTTAAAGATAGCTTTAGAAAGTATTCAAACTCAAAACATTCTTTATTCAAGTAGGCTCAAAACGCACTTTTGAATCATCAGTAGTCTATCCGTTGGTATCAAATCAACCACCGGTTCGGAAAGTTCATCCCGCTAAAAAGAAACTCAACGGTTACTCCATTAAACATTTTTTATAGGTTAAGAATCAAGTCCAAACATCTTTGTCGCTTAAATTATCTTCAATATTATAATATGCTCTTGGTAATAGGACGTTTTTAAAACTATTTGGAGGCAAACCCAACAATGGTTCGGATATATTTTTAAAAATGCGTATATTAACTCGACAAATGATTTCTGAATTTCTTCACTCTAAAATATGATATTATAAGTTTGTATTTATTTCTTGTATTAAAATTGTTTGTATCACTCCTTTTGCTGAATAAGTGGATATTATTACGAATGTATAAAATGGTATCTATAAATATATAACCCCCGAGGGTAATCTAAAATATATGTAATCAATAAATTAATAAATAGATAAATAAATAAATTATTATTATTAACTAATTTAACTTCATCGTAAAAATTGTAAATTTTGAGAAGATCAAATTTAAAAAAAAATTAAAAACTGCTACCAGCGCCGCAGTGAAAAGCTTCGGGGACATAACATCTCCCTGTCGCATTTCACGCTGCAGTTGGATAGAACGTCGAGAACTCAACTCTCGAAATTATAGACGAGTATACATACCTAGAACACATAGTCCAGCTAAATAGGTTCAATTTGGAGTAGGAGGTCAAGCGCCGAATCCAACTCGTTTGCGCAGCGTTCGGAAAACTACGCCAAATATTTTCGTCCGTAATCCCTGTGCCTGAAGACCAAAGTCTTCGAACAATGCGTGTTGCCAGTGATGACCTACAGTTCTGAAACGTGGTCGTTAACTATGGGCCTCATGCGAAAGCTCAGAGTCACTCAGCGTACGATGGACAGGGCTATGCAGAAACAAAGTCACCGAAATAGCCCTACGAATCGCGAACCTGAAGTGGCAATGGGCGGAGCACATAGTCCGACGGACTGATGGGCGTCGGCGCCCGAAGGTGCTGGAGTGGCGACCCCGTGCGGCGCAGTGTAGGGAGACCAACATTAAGAGGGTCGCCGGTAGCCGCTGGAGCCAGGCAGCGCAAGATAGGGCCTTGTGGAGGTCATTACGTGAGACCTATCTCCAACAGTGGACGTCCATCGGTTGAAGCAACGACGACGACGAAGAACTGCTTCAAAAAAATTGCTTCTTTGATTAAAATTTGAACAAAATTCCCTCAAAAAATCTTCTAGAAAAACTAATATTTGTGTTTTTAATAATATTATATGCAATGCTTCACGGGCCAGACAAAAATCTAGCGCGGGCCCCCATTTACCAGACCTGCCCATACACTCATGTGTTTCTTAATTAATATTAAATAAAAAGGAATTGCATTTTAGGTCTAAACCGTGCCGCCGTCGAAGCGTCGAAATGCGTGGAAGAGTGACCACTGAAAATCAGCTTTGGGATTATTATATTAATCCCATGTCAATCTGAGTGGTCCCGTCTTCTAATTCACATCGCTACACAATTTTATACTTAGTAAATAATAGTTTAAAAAAAAACGCTTTTAAAGCAACCCGAATTGACATATTAAAGGTTACAATCATTCTATTAGCAACTGTCTATGAAAGGAGAGTTATGGGAATGTTGTTAAATGCACCCCACGCTTTTCACTCCGAATTAAATGATTCTGTTTATATCTTATTATTAAAAATGATTTTCTAGCCTTTTGTTTGGTTTGTTTGTTTGTGTGTGTGTTTGTTTAGTTTTTTTTTCTATCATTTATTTTTTAGTACGATTTAGTATTATTCCACACAGCTAGTTAATAAGAGTTCCAGTCTTGTTTATGTAATTAATTTTCGTTATTTGTATATAAAAGCCAATAAAGTACTTTATAATTACCAATCTTTTCAAATCGTACAAGTGTACTCAATGATAATAATCCAAAACAGCTATACTCGACTTATCCGAGACGGCAGATCGCGAACTAGCTCTGTCCCTTTCACTCCCTCATAGAGGATCTATCAAAAGAATATATTAATCCTAACGACCCTAACAAGGATAATGGGAAATTGTTAACGAATTATTGCATTGTCAATGGCACTTAATACGTATGCAAAGTTTCCACTTAATTAGACTTCTGGAGATAGCTATAGATATAGAGTTGACTACCTCTTTGGTCAAGTGGTTAACATGTTCGACTACAGACATGAGGTCCTGGGTTCGAGTCCTAGATCGGGCGGATTCGAAATCGATATTGAGTTTTCTATTAAGATTTTCTCAATGTTTGCCCAAAGTTGGGAAAAATTTGGCGGTGTGATCTACGCCCGTGCCTCGGAGAGCACCTAAAGCCGTCGGTCCTGCACCTGATCTGTCTCCACTCGTGTCGGATTGCCGTAACGGCAGTCGGACTATGAGAGTGAAAGAATAGAGTGCACATATGTACTATTCCTGCCAATCCACAGCGTGGTGGGCCTATGCCCTAAAAACCCTCTCTCATATGAGGAGGCCTGTACCCAGCAGTGGGACGTTAATGGCCTGCTACTTACCAGGAGATAGTTAAAAATCGCGCTCAAAGATTCCGTTACATAGTTACATGAAGCTCAAGCTAATAAAAGCGTTACAAAAATTGTACATGATTATCGGTGTATAAAGAATAATTTTTGAAATTTGTAAAAATTTTTACGGATGAAACGCGTTATTAGCGACACGACGATGTGCAGCGTTGTTTATGCTAATTCGTTTGACGTTTAGGTAGTTTTAATATTTACAAAAAAACCTGTGGCGTTTTAATTTACCATTAGTCATTTAATATATTCATAAAATATAAAACAAAAATATTTCATAATGTCTTTTCTAATTTTAAAATTCAAAAGCAAAAATTAGTTATTTCTAATCACTCGATTCATCCCTCATTATTGCCCTCATGCGCCTAAAAAGTTTCACTTCAAAAATATTTCATAAATTCTCTTTTCTAAGTCTCGTAAACTTATAGATTTCTATAAATATAAACAAGACTTAAAAATTAGTTCGCCAAAGAAGTTTCACTTCTGACGTGTGTACTTTGTACGCACACACTTTTAATTTTTTTCTCTACCCGTTTCTCAACTTAATTCCAAGAGCAGATAGAAGCTCAATGTCACAGAATGTATATCTCTAATAGACTCCAAAGTTTCTTGTCGCTTCCTTTTCCGTATCTGAACCGATAGTAATTTTGTTACCAACGGACAATTCAATGCCATATCAAAAGCTTATTAAGCCTAGTTGAATATAGATTAAAGCGGTTCAGGTACTGGCTTTGTTAGCCAAGGTCGCGGGTTCGATCCCCGGTAGTACGAATTTAGGAAATTAACTAATTTGTCGGAGTCTGAACCAGTACGAGGCTTTGCCTGTGGCTACAGTTTGTTTGCGTTAACAATGCAGTGAGTCAAAAATGTGCGCCGGCCTAGCCCCCTCCAAATAAATCTTTTCAAATTACAAGATCAATTCAAATCAAAATCTTTTCAAATTACAAGATCAAATTCAGTGACCAGTTGACGATCCAATTGATGATATTCACTGTATTCTTAACGCGAACGAACTATATTTACCACTCTACTAGCAAAGACGTACAAGGAAATTTGTATAGTGGTACGATGCTGTGTGGAAACCATAAGAAGTAAATTGTCTGTTAGCAGATTAGCGCACTCCCATCTTAGACAGCATCGTCACTTACTATCACATGTGAACACAGTCAAGCGTTTAAACCATCACAAATAAAAAAATCTGATTCATTTGACAAGTTAAAGTTTTTTTTTATTACATTATATTTAAATACATTTTCATACTGGGACACACGATCCCATTAAGTAGGTCCAACTTCGAAAAAGAGATCAACCGCCGAATCCAACTCGGATGGGCAGCGTTCGGAAAACTACGGGACATCTTTTCATCCATAATTCCTCAGTGCCTGTAGACTAAGGTCTTCGAACAGTACGTATTGCCAGCGATTACATATGGTTCCGAGACATGGCCGCTGACTATGGAGCTCGTAAGAAGACACAGAGTGACTCAGCGGGTAATGGAGAGAGGAGATCCGTAGGAGAACTAAAGTCACCGACGTAGCCTACCGAATTGCAAAGCTGAAGTGGCAATGGGCAGGGCACGCAGTTCGCAGAACCGATGGACGTTGGGGCCCGAAGGTGCTAGAGTGGCGGTCTCGCACCGGAAAACGCAGCGTCGACAGACCCCCTACCAGGTGGACTGATATCATCAATCTGGTCGCTGGCAGCCGCTGGATACAAGCGGCGCAAGATCGGTTCCATTGGAATTCATTAAGAGAGACCTTTGTCCAGCAGTGGACGTCCATTGGTTGAGACGACGACGACGACATTTTCATAAGTCAATTAATGCGTTTAATAAAAAATCTGTGTATTTCTGGCGTGAAACAATAAAAGCCATGATTTTTCAAAATTTTTATTAGCAAATAAATAATAAACTCTTATAATTAGCATAATAAATAGAATCATTAATTACAACTCCAATGGAATGTGAATTATATTTTCAACAAGTTTATATTTTCCTATCAACAATCAATATATTTATCGATACGTTTTAATAATTAATTGATTACTATAGTTATGTGTTTATTTATAATTTTATCACATTTTATTATTCGCACAATTCTCTGAAGAAAGTTGTAAGTCGCGTTACGTCAATTCTTTGATATTCACTATTAAACAAATAGAGTAATAAATCCTTTAATTTTTGAAGCCAAACTTCTTTAGGCATGGGGTAAAATTTTGACAGATGAAATGATAGCGTCACGAAGATGTGCAGCGTTTTTTATGCAAATTCGTCTGAAAGCTAGATAGTTTTAATATTTACAAATAACATGTGGCATTTTAATTTGCAACTCGTCATTTAATATACTATTTTTCATAAAATATAAAATAAATATATTTCAATTACAATTCGTCATTTGAGATTTCAATAAATTATTTGTATTAATTTTGAATACTTCTAACATCTTAATGACAATTAAATTCCTCCCTCTGAATCTCGGAAATCTAAAATTTTAGATTTGTCTAAATATAAACATGACTTTGTACGCAAGCACTTTTAATTTTTTTTTTTTAGATCACTACTAAAAAATATATGTATATCACTTACGACTTTCTTCTACAAATATTGCGATATTTCATTTAATATTTTTATAAGTACGTCTATAATGTATTTTGTGACAATTATATAAATGAAAATATTTTTTTTATATTTAGCTACCTAAAAATAATTTATCTATTAAGTCGTATTTTATGTATATAATCATTCTGTCCGGGTGTGAATGAACTACTGAAGGGTTGTAGGAATTTTTTTTAAGTAATCAATTTCTCAGCAGAGCTTCTCGACAGGTGGGCCTAAAAATGAACATGGATAAGACGAAAGTTATGTCCAATATCCATGTTCCGCTCCACCCAATCATCGTTGAGAACTCTACACTCGAAATTGTTGACGAGTATACATACCTGGGACACATAGTCCAGCTATGTAGGTCCAATTTCGAGAAAGAGGTCAACCGCCGAATCCAACTCGGTTGGGCAGCGTTCGGGAAGTTCCGGAAGACTTTTTCGTCCAATATCCCTCAGTGCCTGAAGACCAAAGTCTTCGAACAGTGCGTGTTGCCAGTGATGACCTACGGTTCTGAGACGTGGTCGCTGACTATGGGCCTCATGCGGAAGCTCAGAGTCACTCAGCGTGCGATGGAGAGGGCTATGCTCGGAGTTTCTCTACGCGATCAAATCAGAAATGAGGAGATCCGTAGCAGAACCAAAGTCACCGACATAGCTCTACGAATCGCGAACCTGAAGTGGCAATGGGCGGGGCACATAGTCCGACGAACCGATGGACGTTGGGGTCGGAAAGTGCTGGAATGGCGACCCCGCACTGGACGACGCAGTGTAGGAAGACCCCCCACAAGGTGGACCGACGATATAAGGAGGATCGCCGGTAGCCGCTGGAGCCAGGCGGCACAAGATCGGGTCTTGTGGGCATCATTTCGTGAGACCTATGTCCAGCAGTGGACGTCCATCGGTTGAAGCGACGAATCAATTTCATTCAAGTGAGACTTAAATTGATAATCCATCGTTTATATACATTTGAAGGAACATGGGTAGATATCTCTTCAATAACGTGGTAAGTGCAAAAAAACTCATGCATCTAAACTCACTAATGCGTATGAAAGTACATAGGGTAAAAAAGTAAATTCTCAATTTATTTTGTCCCCATGTTGGTTCCTATAAATCTCTGAAACGGCTGGACTGACTCTGATGAGACTTCCACTGGTACATAGATGACATTATAAGGAGTAGTTTAGGCAACTTTTATTTGTAGAAAATGAGTTATACGGAATTTCGCGGGTAACACCGCGTAAAGGTCACTTCAAGGTCAATTTTGAAGATACATTGTTGAAAAGCAAATAACCGAATTAATAACAAATTCAAGCCCTATTTACAACGAAATAAAGTACATTCAAAAAAATGACCAAACACTTTAGGAATTTGTTATTTAAAAATATAATTTAAATCAATAGTAGCGAGGTTTCATTTTAATTAACTAATGCAATCTCTAGTGGATATTATGTTTTGGCGTCAACATACTTGTGTGACTGACGGTGGTAGAGTCTATCTGACTCTGTAACTGTTAATATATAGACATATATACTTGTTTCTATGTATGTTTATACATTAACAGATTTCTTCCCCAAGGGAACTCTCGGTGAATTCGCGTATAGCTTCTTGAACATTCCCGGTATTTGATTGTCCGGGAATAAGTTGCATAATGTCACTGTAAACAAAAAAATGTTATTAGTTTAAAAGATAATGGGAAAAGAAAGTTTAAACCAAATCTCTTATACCTTCAAGTAATACAAAAAGTAATCTCCTGTTGATCTCTTGTGTTTGAAAGAGGTCAAACACTGTGAGAAGCCCTCTGCGTGCTGCGTCGGTACCTACGATGTGTCGGAGGTCATCTGAAAAAAAAAATATTTTAAATATTAAAGAAGTTATAGTTAAAAGTAAAAAAGGTAATGCAGAGCACACGCCTCATTATTCTTAGGAGAGGTGGTTTTTAAAGCATGGACCCACCACAAAACGATTGCATATTGGAAGGCACATTGCACTCTCTACCCGCTGCTACCAGTGCACTCTCTATGTGCCGACACAAATGCAGTCTCTATCCGCTGCCACAAGTGCAATCTTTATGTGCTAACACGAATGCACTCTCTATACTCTGTCGCAACCGCAGTCTCTATCCGCTGCCACAAGTGCACTCTTTATGCGCCAAAACGAAAGCACTCTCTATCCGCTGACACAAGTGCACTCTTTATGCACCAACACGTGTACACTCTCTATGCGCGGACACGAATGCACTCTCTATCGGCTACCACAAGTGCACTCTTTATGCGCCAACACGAGTCCACTCTCTATGCGCGGACACGAATAAACTCTCTATCCGCTAACACAAGTGCACTCTTTGTGCGCCAACATTAACTCTCTGTGCAGCAACATGAGCGCACCCTCTATTCCTTCACTCTTATTGTGCGATGGGACATCAATCTGACATAACCGGAGAGAGATCAGGCGCAGAACCGACGGCTTAACGTGCTCTCCGAGATATAGGGTGGAGCCACCGCCAACTTCCCAATTTCGGGCAAACACTGAGAATTTCTTAACGGAAAACTCAATATCACAGGTCTCAAACCCAGGACTTCATGTCTGTCACCAAACAAGCTGACCACTACATCAATGAGGCAGTTCATAATCAATTGAGGCAAAATTAAAGGTAAGTAACAGCCTATTAACCTACTGTCGGGCATTAACCCCCTTACTGGTAGACGAGAGGGTGTAGAGATAAAACCCACCACGCTGCTCGAATTAACAGGCTACACATACAACTTAGATTGTCGTTTTTCTTTACATAAAGGCACGTTTATGAAGTAATTTTCAAGTAACTCTCGATCGCATAAACAGCAGACTTTACACTTTACATGGCACATACACACACTCAGTCACTCTCTCTGTCTCACACACACATACACCGTCAATAAATACAGACAAACACCCACAACCACTTTCTCTCCGGCGCTCATTAGTGTGATAAACATAAAATAAAGATTGTAAATTTAATAAAGTAAATTTACACGAACCAGAGTCACATAGCCGAGCGCTTCAGCTCAGTCACGCTTAATACCCAAAAAATACACAGTGCAGAATACCTAATCTAATTTTCACTCCAAAATAAACTAAATACTAGTTTTTTACAATTACATGAGCAATATCGGCGGCGATATTTTAAAAAGCCCAGTAAATTAGTATCAACCGCACAATAGCGTGTCTCATATCGCATTGATAAAGCCCGAAACATTTGGCCGGTCGCCAAATTAAGAATCGCGTAACTCAACCATGGTACAACCTCAAAATTCTATGTACGGAAATTTTCATTGAATTAACGAAATGAATTTTTATATCCCTCATTTGATACTTTTTATATTCCTGTGGGATTTTTTAAAACGAATCGTTAGAATTCCTAGTAGGTCACTGCCGCAATCGTGGAAGTACTCTCTATCAGAGAACCCGAGGTCGATCTCGGATAAGGCGAATTTAGAAAAGTGTATATTTTAATATATCTAAATCTTGACTGGTGGGTGGCTTCGGTCGGTAGCCCTACCAGCAAAGAGGCACCGTCAAGCAATAACATTTTGTTCAGTTACCAGATTAGCTGTTTCTTAACTTACGGATTCTCCAAAATTAAAAACTGTAGATTTCCGAGACTTAGAGAGAGGTAAAAAGGAAGATATCTTAGGAATTTAATTGTCATTCAAATATTAAGTGTCGAAAATTAATACAAATAATTTATTGAAATCTCAAATATCGTCATTGTAAATAAAAATGCCACATGTTACTTGTAAATATTAAACCTACCTTCAAACGAATTTGCATAAAAACGTTGCACATCTTCGTGACGCTAATCACGCGTTTCATCCGTAAAAATTTTATCCTGATGCGCCTAAAGAAGTTTTACTTCAAAAAATACGACGCAAGACTTCAAAAATACTTATATACAATATAAAAGGTATAGAAAATAAAAATATACCGCAAAATTTTATCCTTACTAATATTATATATGCGAAAGTAACTCTGTCTATTTGTCGCGCTTTCACGCCGAAACTACTGTCGTCGTCGCTTCAACTGATGGACGTCCACTGCTGGACATAGGTCTCGCGTAATGACCTCCACAAGGCCCGATCTTGCGCCGCCTGGCTCCAGCGGCTACCGGCGACCCTCTTTATATCAACGGTCCACCTTGTGTGGGGCCTGCCTACACTGCGCCGTCCGGTGCGGGGTCGCCATTCCAGCACCTTCGGGCCCCAACGTCCATCGGTCTGTAGGACTATGTGCCCCGCCCATTGAAAGAAAGAAAAAGCATTTATTCAATGATGGTGTAACAAACAGAATTATCATAAACAGCATTACTGTCTGTAACACCACCTCAAAAGGGTTTCCAGCTCAGCATATTATCGTGTGTAGTAGAAACACACGACGCTGATTTTGCCACTTCAGGTTCGCGATTCGTAGGGCTATATCGGTGACTTTGGTTCTGCTACGGATCACCTCATTTCTGATTTGATCACGTAGAGAAACTCCGAGCATAGCACTCTCCATCGCACGCTGAGCGACTCTGAGCTTTCATATGAGGCCCATAGTCAGCGACCACGTTTTCGAATATAATGAACCGATTTAATCATTTAAATCGTAATATATATCATTATCTATTACACAGATAGTCTTAGAAAGGAGGCATAGGCTACTTTTGAATTAAAACTTCTTTAGGTGCATGAGGGCAAAAAAAATTCGGGTAATACGCGTAATTAGCTTCACAAAGATGTGCAACGTTTTTTATGCTAATTGGTTTGAAGGTAGGTTTAATATTTTAGAAATAACATGTGGCATTTTAATTTGCCATTCGTCATTTCAATATTCTATTTTTTATAAAATATAAAATAGCCGTCAAAATTGTTCCAAACTTAAAATCTGAATCTTTATTCAACTAGGCTTAATAAGCTCTTAGTATGGCATGAAGTCGTCCGTTGGTAACAAATTACCATCGGTTCAGATAGCTGATTCTACCGAAAAGGAAGCTACAAGAAACTTTGGAGTCTATTAGAGATATACATTATGTGACATTGAAAAAACCCTCGCTCCTCGGAGTGAAGCCTGTGCCCAGCAGTGGGACGTTAATGGGCTGCTACTTACTTACTTACTATTATGTGACATTGAGCTTCTATCTGCAATCGGAATCAAAGCGAAAGAGAGGTAGGGAGAAAGATAAAAAAAAATTAAAAGTGCGTCCGTACAAGGTCACATTTCAGAAGTGAAACTTCTTTGAGAAACCAGTTATGTCTTATTTAATAATTCAATGCAACTTTTTTTCTTAAAATATAAAATAAAAGTATTTCATAAATTCTCTTTTGTATATTTTTTATTTAAGTTCAAAACAAAATTCAATTAGTAATTTTTAATACTGACAAAAAACACGTGGCAATTTTTTTTACAATTCGTCATTTGAGATTTTATTAAATTATTTGTATTAATTTTCGATAATTAATATTTTAATGACAATTAAAATCCTAACATATCTTCCTTTTTCCCTCCCTCTAAGTCTCGGTAATCTAATTTTTTAGATTTGTATAAATATAAAAAAAAACTTAAAAATTAGTTTGCCAAAGAAGTTTCACTTCTGACATGTGTACTTTGTACGTACGCACTTTTATATAATGCGAAAAAAGTGTTGTAAACAGATAGAGGTATCGTAATTTTTAGAGGGAGAAGCTAGCAACTTATTTCTTAGGCTGTTGATTCGATATAAATATAACATTCAAAGTCTGTAATATAACAATCCTTATTAATATTATAAATGCGAATATAACTCTGTCTGTCTGTCGCGCTTTTAAGCCTAAACAACTGAACCGATTGAAATTAAATTTAAAAGCCTAGAGCCTGAGAAAGGATATAGGCTATTTTAATGCGAAAAAAGGATTGCAAGGGATGGAATTATCGTCACTTTTTGCAGCTAGAAGCTTGAAACTTATTTTTAGGATGTTGATTCGATATAAATAAATATGACATTGAAAGTTTGTTAAAATTGTACACTCAAGTTTAAAACTTGGAAGATACAAAAGCGTGGGATTAAATAAATCGCTCTAATTATATTACAGTCACATTGTAATATTGTTGATAAAGAAAGGTGACCCCCGACCGAGTTTATTTTGAGCCTATATGAAAACCATGGAGCGTAGGAGCCTTCGTAAGTGAAGATTATAAGTCGTTCTTTAATATCAACATATATTTGACTCATTGTCACGTGCCTTAGGCGAGAGTGCGGCGATAGAGAGGCGCGATCAGTTTAAGCGCTGGACTTGTCACGCACCTATCGTGCGTAAATATTAATGTAAGATTAAAAAATTATCATTAATATTTCCGTATGATGTTATCATGTCGAATTATCGTCCATAAATGAATTTTATAGACAACCAGTTTTGAATTAGAATTAATGTAGGATAAAAAATTTATCATCAATGTTCGTACATGAATTGACTTTTATATAACCAATTTATTTAATTAGAATTAATGTGTGCAAGCAAACTCACCAGAAGCTGCTGACAGAAGTGCCACTTTCGCAGTAACTCTTGTCCTGGCCTTCGTTGCTGGATCTCTTGGCAATGCACTAGGATTGTTTCTGTTTGTCAACCATTGCCTAAAAAAGACACAATTTTTTTTAAATATTGCAACATTAATGCATAATATTAAATATTTTGTATGACATACTTAAAGGTTTTCAGATATTGCACCACGTTTCGAGGCGATGTCAATGACGAAACAAATTCTAAGACCTTTCTGTAAATAAAATAACAATCACCATTAAATTAATAAAATTTAGGAAATTGCCTTTTTTAGATTTGTCCAGAGTTTCACACACTATTGAGAAGTAAATTAACTCTTATAAGGTTAGCTCACTGCCACCTTAGACTGTATCGTCACTCATCATCAGGAAAGATTACAATCAACTATCCGCAGTAAAATACGTAACATAAAAAAGAAGACCTACACCATCTAGCACAAACTATTTACAGTTTATAGAAAGAAAGCATCCTTTAAAATGTAATGTGATCTTGTAATAGATGGCACTATACAATTTAGCAAAATAAATCAACTGCAATCCACTATAAATTTAGAAAAAAAAAATTGCATTTGAGTGGATTAACACAACCGTATTTAGTGAAGGTTAAAAGTTTCAACAATATATACACAAACACATCTATTGTTTAATAAGTAGTTACATGTAACTCTAACAAAAAATGCACATAATTACACACACCCTCACACACTCACTCACAAACAGTGTCTTTCTCTCTCACACACATACACATACGCACCCACGCAAAGACACATGGTGCGAAGTTTTTATTACCACTTACCGATAATTTCTAATAAACTATAAATAATTCATAAACTAAAAATAATAAAATAAATCCAACAAATCGATCCAATAAGTAATTTAATTTTAAAGGATAAGAAAGGTCTTTATGGATCGATAATGATTTGTAATGTTTAATTGGATGTAAGAATATATAATAAACATACGTAACATGGCTAGTGAGTGCGCTAACAGTAGGTAGTATTCAAAAATATTTGTTTATTACACTACGCAAATTATGAATTTTAATATATTTCCGATATTTATTTATCAAATGAATTATATACTTATTAACGCGATCAGCAATCATCGTCCTAAGCGGTGCCAGTAGACGTCTTCTTAGCCACAATCCTCGTATTCCCAACACCTCTTCTAAGAGTCTTAAAGGCACGCTTTCATCACCATCCTGTTTTATGCAAAAAGATAATGTAATTTAGGGAAAAATCCAGTAATTTTGAAATACAATGGTGTCGATTCTATCACCCCATTCTCAGCACTAAGTATATCCCTAAATCAAGGTTTATCAAAGGGGTCGAAATCTACTAAAGATGACAAGGTTAACAATTAGATAGTAATTATTGTAAATGAATTGGAACCCTAAATCAATTACAATAAAGTACATTTTAATGTCACAAAAAATCCAAATAGCAATAACAATAACTGATAATTTTTACTAATAAAAAGTAGCAATAATAGTACCTGAAGAGAGTAATAGGTGAATGTTATTTTTTGGATTGTATTTTTATTGCAATTCAATTAATAATTATTAATTACACTTGACATTTACCAAACTTTATCTGTAATAACTTTTTTTAACTTTTGATCTAAAAATGCAACAGGACAAAGGCAGAGATAAGATTTTTTAAATAATTGCCAAATTATATAGGTTTGAAGTATCATTTTGGTAAATGGGGCATTTCCCCTAAACAGTTTAGGAATCATGGCTAAAAAATATCTTATTGTCTAAAACTAAAAATTGTCTTATATAACTTTTATTGAAAAGAAGTACTATGTATGTATACCTGTAATTTTGTCATATTGAATAAGTCTACTTTAACATAAGTGTTATAACTATGGATTTTTAAATAAAATCTAACAAAACCATTATAGATCAGAAGTGTGCCTCAATAGCTTTAAAAAACTTACAAAGGCATGGGCCATCATCGTTTCAAATATCATTAAATCATTTTAAAAATAAATGCATCCATAAGGCAAATTATCAGTCAGAAATTATCAAAAACTACTCACATCTTGTATATCAGACGAAGTCCCAACCTTGAAATTATCATAATTATCGCCGCTTTTCCCTTGAAAGACCTTGGATATTCCTGCATAAAAACATTAATAATAAAAATTAAAAGTCTTTAAAGGTACAGTCTTGAAATCAAACGGCGCATAGGATGGCGAAGCCCGCAATGAGCCAGCTAGAGAAGATTTGGAAGAACCGGAACATATTAAAAAGGACAAAAAAATACATTGTCAGGACTCTAGTCTTCTCGAGTTTTGTATATGGCTCAGAAGCTTGGACACTTAAAGCGACAGATAGACGGTCTTGAAATGTAATGCTGGTGGCGAATGTTGCGGATCCCGTGGACTGCACACAGGTCGAATATTTCCATCTTGGAAGAGCTAAAGCTCACTCAAAGGCTTTCCGCGATATGTCTAAAGCGCATACTACAGTTCTTTGGACATATCGCACGAAGGTCGAGAGATAACCTAGAGAAACTCATATTGACTGGTAAGATGGAAGGCAAAAGACCTAGAGGCTGAAGTCCAAAGCGATGGTCCGAACATCACAATGCTCAGCAGTGAGCGATGACCAGAAGAGGAGGAGGAGGAGGAGAAGGAGGAAAGGTACAGTCATATTGTGTGTAGACCGGTATAATCAATAATTTTGTAAGGGGCTGTTCTAATTACCACTTACCATCCATTACTCCATCTACAGTATTGGCGAATTGGTCAGGCATACTTTTCAATGTTCTCATTCCCGCTTTTATTGAATTCACTAACATTGCGTCAATCTAAAACAAGATATCAAAACTAGCCTAAAATGAAGATCCTTAGCAAATCACTTACTTGTTTCGAACGTATCATTAATAATTAGTTATTAAACAAAACAAAGAACCTAAAGTCAATTATCATGCAATCTAAAACCAACTTCTTAAACTCATCACAAAATTTTACGTGAGCTTTCAAGAGATGGCGCTGTACATCTTTTCTCAAAATATAGTTAATTTGTTAATTACTAATAAAATGGAAGCGTACTAATTTGATGAGATAATTTGATTTACCTCTTGCAATGTTTAGTACAAAAGTCAAATTACTTACCGAATTGCCGTGTCTTTCAGTCTGAATCTCTGGACTAAGGAAACCCCCCAAATATTCGGGGGACAATAGTGTCATATATCGCGCATCCCTTGAAATGCTTGTTAAGCTTTGCAAGTAGTTGTTCAGGGTTCGTTTCCTGCTCTCAAGTACACTGCGAGAAGTATTTTGAAACGTCTTCTTCGCTGGGAACTGTAACTGACTCAGTTCCGGCCACTGTAATATTTATATTGTATTTATTAAAACGAAACATGTTCTTTTTGAAGTGGAAATTACTTTAGGCGCGCATACACTTCATTTTATGGGTATCAAATGAGACTGTAACGTAACACTCGACTATGTTACGCTCGTTCAAGTCAATTCGGAACGTCATCATCGTCGTCGCTGACTAAGGAAGCGAAAGAGTTATAGTCAATAGGTCATTGTTATAGTTCAATGCAATATGTAATTTATATACGGTTATTATACTGTAAAATTGACCTAGTAAATTGAAAAGATTTGATTGGTTAGGAAGCGAGGCTAGAATGATGACTCACTACATTCTGAACGCAAACAAACTGTAAGTTATATGTATAAAATTTATTAATAACATAGATAAAGGTAAGGTGGCATATATTCAAACAGTTTTATATATTAGTGTTTATAGCATTTTATGTGTAATAGTGTGTAAATATTTATATATATGTTTATGCTATTGCCAATCCTACATTTTACTTACAGTTTTTCCAAAGGTTGTCTAGAAGAAATCGCTATCTAGTAATGAGACCGCCTTTTGTACATTTGTTTTTTCTATTAGTTGTAAGTTTCTTTTCATGAATGTCTGTATTTTATTAATAGGCAATAAAGCGTATAAAAAAATAATGATAAAATTTGGCTAGTTGATATTAAATAACACGTTGCTACATCAAGCTCCCAGAAGAAGTTACAAAGATGTCCCTTAATAAATTTAAATCTTTTATTAAAAGAAAACTAATTGAGAAATCATTCTATAATTTGAAAGAATACTTAGAAGACAAAAAAGCGTGGGAGTGAATGAATTGCTCTATATGTATATAGATATAGAATAAATTTAAAATATATATTGTAATGATGATGACATAAAAAAAACCGACTGAATTTGTTGTGGGTTTCTTCTCAGAGCGCGAAGAAACCCTCGTAACTTTAGATTGTAAGTCGTGCTTTAATGTTATCATCAGTCATTCATTTATATAATATATAGAAAAAACGATATTTGAGGATTCAAAATTGCTGTAATAGGCCTACTTGAATAAAGATATTTTGAGTTTGAAATACTAATACCCCCTTACCTTCTCTTTGATGGCCGCGTGTAGATCATAGAAATCGCTGTATCTCCTGTATATATGCCATACTTCGTTGTCGGATGCTCTCGTCACTGCTATTGCATATATACCAAAAGTTCTACCTTTGTCCTGTACTAGCGCTAAAAAAAACAGTGCAGTTTGTATTTTGTTTTGAACATCTGTACCGAATTTAAGCTCCAAAAAGGAGGCGGGATTGTTTTCCAGCAATTTGTTGCTGCGTATTTAAAACTTCCTTGGAAAGATGCCGTGTTGTGCAATGGAATAATCATTAAAGTTGACGAAGCCCTGGTTAAATGAGTTATGTCACGATCACTAGGCCATTTGAGCTTTGCATAAAGATATGTGGGAACTTTGAACTTTGCAACACCGAATAAAAATGTGGCAAAGTGCAATTGTCTTCTATAATCCATGTTTAGTAACTTTGCACCATTCAAATATGGGGTTATATGTGATCGCGGAGGGATATACAGTAAATAACTGGCTTCATGACTGCTATTGTCAGTCATATAGGTGGCGCTATAACAGGAAAGTAATTATTCGATAAATATAGATGACGTTAGTAATGATTAATAGTTGAATTTAAAGTCGAAGCAGAAGGTCCCAGAAAATAACTTGAATTTAAATGTACAAAAGGTCGGTGTCTTAGGAAAAGAAAACAATGCGGGACTTGAACATAGCACTAGATCAAAAATGCAAAAAAAATATTATTTGACCGATGGGCTTGAATTAACATAATAGACATATAATTCTACACTATTCAATATTACACAAAGCTTTAATTGAACTGGCAACTGTAATAACGCAAATATGAAAATGAATAAAATTGTAACGTATTAAATACTAAAACACTTAAATTTTTAAATTCAAAATAAAACATTTATCGTGATTAATGTTTGAAATTTAATAAGAAAATTTACCTGTTTCTATAATATATGCTGACAATGGAGACATTAAGTTTTTCGCACTTTGACTTATTGCTGAGTGCGATAAAGATAAGTTGCTAGTATTAACAGACTTCAAATTTGAAGGCCCTGAAAAAGTTGCGAAATTTAATTGTAAATTTAATAATGAAAGCATAACTATAATATAAGAAATCGAAACATTCACACCTCAACTCATCTATCACAACTTCTATATTCCAATGTCTTAACTTGTTATCCGTTAGCTTCTAGATTTTCTCTAACGTGGTACTCATTCGTTGATTCTATATATTCTATATATGATATTTCTAATTTATATGTATAAAGCCCATTAACGTCCCACTGCTGGACACAGGCCTCCTCACTCCGAGGAGCGAGGGTTTTTAGAGTATAGACCCACCATGCTGCTCCACTGCGGATTGGCAGGCATAGTACACAAGTGCACTCTCTATTCCTTCACTCTCGTAGTCCGACGTGACGGTAATCCGATACGACCGGAGAGAGATCAGGCGCAGGACCAACGGCTTAACGTGCTCTCCGAGGCACGGGGGTGGATTACACCGCCAACTTCCCAACTTCGGGCAAATATTAAGAAAATCTTAATAGAAAACTCAATTTCTATTTCGAATTGGCCCGACCCGGAACTCGAACCCAGGACCTCATTTCTGTAGTCGAATATGCTAACCACTAGACCAATGAGGCAATTTATATGTACAAGCGAATAACTATCACTCCCACCGCCTTGCATCTTCGGGTATAGCTAGCAATATTATAATAGTGACAGTTTATATACTTGGATATTTGCTCCTCAATCACGCCAAAATGTTGAACAGATTTGACTTGACTCGGGCATCGAAATAGTTCTTAAAATAACCGGCCCAAAGAGGGGAATTGGTAATCACCACGTATGAGTTCTATATTAATAGCTTGAGTATTAAGAGTTACTTTCTGCATATTTTGAAGTGAAACTTCTTTTAAGGCATGAGGGTAAAATCTTTACGAATGAAACGCGTAATTAACCTCACGAAGATGTGCAGCGCTTTTTATGATGAGTCATTTGAAGGTTAGGTAGTTTTAGTATTTCCAAATAAAATGGTGGCATTATTAATTAACCACTCGTCATTTCATAATTTGATATACATATTTTCATAAAATATAAAGTATTTCATAAATTCTCTTTGCTAAACTTTTAAATCAAAAACAAAATTTAATTAATAATTTCTATTATTGACAAAAAACACGCGGAATTTTTATTTACAATTCGTGATGAGATTTCAATAAATTATTTTGCATTAAATATAAAATAATAATATTTCATAAACACTCTTTACGAATTTCTATAGTAATAATTAATTTACAATGATTATGTATGTAAAAAATTTAATACGTGATTTTACTATTTATAAAAATCACGAAAAATTTTTATTATTTATTTTAATTTAATATTCAACATCTAAGATTTTTCTATTAATTTAATATAACATAAATGCACATACATATCTTCCTTTTTCCCTCCCACTAAGTCTCGGAAATCTATAGTTTGTACAAATATAAACAAGACAATATTTTTTTGCCAAAGAGGTTTCACTTCTGACATGTGTACTTTGTACGCACGTACTTTTAATTTTTTTGCAATCCTAATTATAAAGAAACCTTTACCCGGTTTTCATTTTTCATTATCGAAAGCGCAAATCGTTTGAAAATATTACTTTTGATAACAAAATACCAAGCACTTGATAAGCAATGTCTATATTCCTATTATTAGCACGTTTTGTTTCAGTCCGCTAGTGACGTGTTATTTCTCTCACTCCAACAAATTCGATTTCACCATAAAGAAAGAGCGAGAGAAATGTGTGATACTCTTTTCGTTTTCGCCGAATTGTACGGCCGCGTATATCGCTCAGTCGCCACATGGAAGCGCCGGAAAGGTTATACCTTATAGGATAATCCTTCAGACCACAATGTTTTCGGCAGTAACATTTTAATAAATAATGAATTCTAATATAGCATTGACGTGTTAACTGATGATTGTCACTACCTTTGTCGACGAGAGAGGACTACTCGAATGAGCATTACATAACCGAGGAAGAATGCTGACTCTCATTTAATACCCACACAATAAAATATACAGGGCGCCTAAACAAGATTTCATTTGCACTGACCTGCACTCTCGCTGACCATTTTTTGTGCAAAACTGCCAACTATATCTGACCTCGAACGGTTATGCCTGATTCCAATAACTGGCGTAACCATATCACCTGTGAAATGGAACCACAAATGTATCCATCTCTTTTATGTCTATACTAATGTTACAAAGCTTAAGACTTTCTTAGGTTAACTACAAGAATTGAAAAATACTTTTAGTGATTTATCAATGAAAGCTATAAAAACATTGCCAATAGGAGCGGAGAATCAATGAAAAATGTTGCGAAAACCGTTTTAAATTTTACACTCCATAAATGGTTCAAGTTACGCAACTTTTGTGTACGACAGAATTATTCCTCTTAAACTGTTCTAAAAATCATCCAATAAAAGCATATATATATCTGTTAGTTAGTTGGACTCATTGTATATTTTTTTTATAATTATCAAATTTATCTTATCTTATATGTTGCGCAGACATAAATGGTTTTGCCATATTATATTAAAGATATTATTCTGTTTGTCAACAATATAATTTTTGAAGTAAATAGAAAGGAGGACAATGTAATAAATCCTCTATTAGGTGTACCACAAGGACCGATAATAGATCATTTTATATTTTTTATACATATAAACAATTTACCATATGACGTTAAAGATGTCAGTGATATTATTTTATTCATGAACGATAGATAACTAAATTCGAAGTAGAAAAAAAGAAACAAAACAACATAAATGTTTTATTAGGTTTGCCGCAAGGAGCTACTCTGGACCCTTTCTTATTTTGAATGTACATAAATGTATTACCATATTATATTAAGGACTAAATATAAGACAATTTTTAAAGTAGACTGAAAGAAAAAATGTATATACACACAAACCCATGTATCAAAATTGTTAACGTTGAATGATTAGCTAAAAATACAAATAATACGTATTGTATAGTAACATTGCATTAGTTAAAATCAATTAAAAACACAAGCGATTGGGTGTACAAACTACTCATTATATCTCAAATAACATGAAATGTCTACCCACAAGTGCATTTAGGTATGGTATGATTCTTGTTACTTGGAACTCTTCGGGTTAAGGATCTAGGAAAGGTGGAGGACTTGTTGCAGATGTTGCTTTTGTACTTCGTTTTGTTAAAGAGCCTTGGTAACTGATTCAAGCAGGTTTTCATTATCCTCCTGCATTTGTCTGTTGAATGGCGAACAATAGTAAATAGTAATTTTCTATTGGGCCAGGCTCATATTAATGAAAAAGCTGATATTGATACAATTTGGTTTAAAATACCCAAAAGTATAAGATTTAAAAAAATTTAGTTGAGGATTAAGTTTAAAATTTAATTCAAAATTAATCTTAAAAAAAACACATTCAAACACAAAAATGCTTTAAAAATGCACACGCACATGTATAATTGTTTTAAATTTGAATTAAACATTCTTCTTTTTTTTAAATTAACCAATTCTTTGCTCTGAAGATATAACTTACCGCCATATTTCTGTGGCTCTTGTTTGCTTTCCCTTCTGAAGTCACTGAAATAAATTACCCAATGAGTATATTATCAAACACAAGTGGTAGAGAAATTGTATTTTTAAAGTAGTCTTACTTATTGATCCCATTTGATCCACCTTGATCACAGTCCATCATAAAATCTGCTTGCCACGAAGGATCATCCTGTAAATTACGTAGAAAAACATTGTCATTGAAATTTACTATAACAGTACTGCTAAAATCAAACTAAATAATGTATAATAAAGTAATCATTTAAAAAGTCGCAAATATTAAACATATGTAACTATTTTTAGAAGTAGATTCACAATTGAATTTAGACTATTACTACTTTGATATTTGTATTTCAATAAGTTACTTTACTGAAAATACTGAAAATGACAATCGTGGAGAGCTATGACATCAAGAGTAAAAACTTTAAAGGTCTGGAATCTAGAGCCGTTAAATAAGTAGATTAGAAATTGGATTATAAAAAAGAAATAAGAGTTTACCTTAGAATGTGATTTTTTTTTTACATTTACTGCAAAAAAACATGCACTTCGATACTAACCTCTAAAGCATCGCAAACACACTTTTGGATATCATCAAAGCAAGTGACAGGATTATTGGTAAACTCTTCTCCTTCGGTTGTGATCTTACGGACTAGTTCCGCATGACAGTTTTCTGGAGTAACCAAAATGGCGGCGCGATTTGGAGCTAGATACGTATCGCAAAGTTCCAATGCTGATGATTTGAGATTGTCAATAACGGCTTTCGATGTTTGAGGAGCATCTAAAAAGAGAACGAATCCAATTCTAAATTCATTAACAAAACTTAAATGAAATTGAGTTCCTATGCAACGAATTTGAAATGATCAGAAACTACTGTGTTTCGATTTCGCCATGCCCTAGACTGATATTGGTATTTAATATTAAAAAGAATAACTTAGACAAATATATATCGTAAAGCTTTAGAGGTTTCAATAAATGATTTCATGTTTGGGAAACTTTTAAAATGTCAACGAATCACATTCTATACTCTTTTATATAATATGAAAAAGAAATCATAAATAATTGAGACAGTCTGAGATGTTAATGCCATAAGAGATAAGTTGGTTTATTCACACCACTGTGACAATTTTTTTTTGTTAGAAAGCAAATATTTACTGGTAGGGTGTTGACAATACAAATTCCTAAATCTGTCTCGACTGGTGCTCTATTGCGCCCGTGAGTCGTCAAAAACATCAAGACCAATGATTTGCTTTGAAGAATACTTCTAAATTGTGGAATAAAATACAATTTGCGCGTAATGATCCAAGAGTTATCACATACCAAATAATGTTTACCACATGTTATTACTGTCTCCGCTCTACTTGGTTTTAAGATATATATGTCGGAGGGCAGGTGTCTATGGAACGCTGGCGCCATCTATAGCGTGGAACAGAGTCAATAATGGCATTCCAGCGGTAGTCTCTCGGTAGTTTTTCGAGTGGCGCTCGACCGGAGCGGTCGACTTTTTGAAACTGTCGCGTTCCTAGCTATTATTGTTAATGAGTTTGTGTAAATTGATGTGAGGAACATTAAATGATTGAACATTATAATCAGAGTTATAATTAATAAAGTGTTTGATTGCACCAACATTACCCACGAACCCACAGTATAAGAAATGAAATTATGGATCCCATTAATGACGATGTCGGCAGAGAACCCTACGCCCCTGTGCTTTATGCTGTTCTTCTCTCTTATTCTCCGAAATATATATTTATTATTTTATTATGAAATATAAATCTTGCGTTTTGTACAAATAAGGAGTTGTTTGGATAAGATTTTAGCTCATTTTCGATAATATTTCCCTCAAGTTTGTGTAGTGTTTAGACGCAGCACGTATATTTATGTAATATTGTAATACTGTGTAATTGAATCACTCAACTACCGACAGTTAATTTCTAATACATCTTTTATATGTATATGTACCTGCTTCATTTAACTCAATCTCAAGTAAATATTGAGCGTTAGATTTCCAAGCAGCGATCGCTCTTAAAAATTTCAACGTCCTTAAAACTTCTTCAGAAACTCTTTCCGTATTGCCACTGTTAGTGGCTCCTAAAAGAAACAAAATGAACAAAATTAATTAATTGAGGCCACTTACACAAGAATGTCCTACCATTAATACTTAGTAACATCTATTATTTTATTTAAGAAAAAAAATAATTAAAAAAGTCAGTGCCAACGACCATGTCCGCTCAGAACCACAAAATAAATATATATCGTAAAATTTTAACAAAAAAAAACCGACAGTACAGATTAAACAATTTTGAGTAACCAGGCGAAACTATTTTGATAATTTTTTCTATTGTACTTTTCGATTGATTCAAATTCTAATTAATTTATTTGCTATGTACAGGTTACATTGATGTTTACATTTTTGTGCAAATAAATTAAAAAATGGTTCAGATTAACAATTGGATCCGATTAATAACCTATCTCCCCATATATCTACGTGATTGGGAACTACACACGTAACACCGCCTGGTGCAACTAGTAGATATAAATACCTTCCTGTGGTCCAAGTGTTGCGCGTCTGGCTTGAATTATTCTACACAAGTATTGCAGTGAAGACAACTTTTGACGATCCTGTATTTCCCACTCCCCGGCACTGTCCTTCGAATGCTGTAAATATCATTCAAATAAAAAATTTTGATCATGAAAGTAATGAAAAACTTTGATAATACCACGAAACTACTAATCATCATGAAACTAATGATAAAGAACCAACACAATTTTTAATTTTAAAAAAGCAATCCGTTTATCCTTTTGCCTTTGCAAACGCATATGCGTATGCAGAGATTACGTCAGCGTACGTATGCGTCCTAATAAGTGCGTACGAGTGTCTGTGCTTACGTCAGCGTACGTGTAAGTACAAATAATGAGTCCCTGTGCGTGCTAATGAGTATGCGTGCGTAACTTCATGTTGTATGCGTGCATATGTATACATCTATGCACTTACCTGTGTGTTGGTGAGTTTACGTGTCTGTATGTACATGCGGACGAGAGCGTGCATGTAACTTTTATAACATACAAAAGGCAATCCACTACTAAAATTTACATATATTGTATAACTATATAATATAACTGTGAAAATAATTCAAAAGAAAATCTTACCAATTTCTGTATGTCCTTTTGAACCAGTTCGAGCGTGGCATCCAATTCTTCTGCATCTCCACAACACCTTATAACCAATAGAAACAACTCCGACGACAGGCACGAATCTCTACAACACTGTTTTAAAATATTTCAGTGATATAACATACACATTGAAAGTCTACCGTTAAAAAAGCAAATTAAAATCAATTTCTATATAAGCTAACTTATATGGGTTAAGTTAAGGTATGATTATCGGCTTGAAAAATTACGCAATCGTCAGATCTTGCTTTTAGAGCTTGGAAAGTTATTACGAATATTAAAACAGCTTCGAAAATTGTCTATAGTGAGCACGACATTTTTGTTGACTATTTTGCAGAAGATCACTCAAACAATTTTAATTCTCACTATGAGTAAGGTGACTTTAATGAAAAACAAATTTGTAATTGAACCCAAAGGGTAAAGGCAGGGGTAAAAATTTTATAATACAAATACCGCCCTTTACAGGATAACAATAGTAATAACAAGCTACTCAGTGACTGTTTTGAGTTTTAAAAATCTATGGAGAACGAGAAATGCCAAGAATAAGTAGGACACATTCAGACATAGAAGTGTCTGGGTTCATTGGGTAATAAAAATACAATACTCACAGCTCTTATAATAGCTCTATTGATATTGTCAGGGTCGCTTAATAAATTGATCAATGGTTTCAAAACAATGGTCGATAGCAGATCTATTAGAAGTAATTTCATGGCATGACATTTCCAAGCCTCTTCCGGCATCACCAAGTACAGCACTGCCTCAGACACTTCACAGAGCAAAGCTAAAATATATTCCTTCGCTTACAAACATATCAAAACAAAATAAAAGTGTGTGTGTGTAGTTATGTACACGCGTTAGAAGTCATACTTCTTTGGCATAACAAGATAAAAATCTTTACAAAGAAATTATCTCTCGCCTTATTCTACGTTTGTAGAAAAAACGACAGTAACAATAGAAAAAAGGTATTTAATACATTGAAAGTTTCATTATAACACATTATCTAGTTAAATAAAGTTTAGTTAAATATTGACAAATAAATATTTCTACATAATTAAAGAAATGACCATTTTTTTTATTTTAGCATGCAACTTATACATATTGATATTTACTATTTAATTCACGTCCATTGGTTGGAGTTCAGTAGACATGTGAGTTACAAGAGGCTTGGGATAGCTAAAGTATGATACAAATATTCTTGTAGAAAGTACAGGATCATTATTGATTGACAGATGAAGTTCCCCAGCATTTTCTGTGTGGAAATTAACATTAAAATCTCCACTTAAACTCGGTGGTTAACTTTTCCTCTCCTTTTCTCATGTATGTTCCTCCGACCGTTGGGTATGGAAATAATGCCCGTTTAAAAAAAAACTAAAATGTTCACTATAGCTAACTTCAGGGTGTCGGTTTTATGTGACGTTGTGCGCGCATCGTAAAAATGTACTCTCATCATTTTTCCCTAATGCGCCAAAAGAAGTATAACTTCAAAAATATAAATTCAAGTAGTCTGTTACCGTCATTTTTTATATATTATTTCAATCGTACAACAGATAATGTTTTCATGATAAATAAATATATAAAAGGATAAATTATAGGTTAGAATAAAACCCACGTGCTTATGCTCCGACGGACCTGGGTACGAGAAAGTCCAAAAAAAAAGATTAGTATTGAGAAAATGTGAATGATACGTTGAATGAATGTGAACCGAATGAGCGAATAATTATGTTAGGAGATTTTAATGGATGGGTAGGTGTGAAACGTGATGGATATGAAAGGACTCTTGGTATGTTTGGTGACAAACGGGTGAATGAAAATGGACGAAGTTTGCTTGGAATATGTGTGGAACATAGTCTTTTTGTGGCAAACACTATGTTTGAGCACAAGGGGATTCATGTGTATACAAGGGAAGAAGGGAATGCTAGAAGTATGATTGATTTTGTAATTGTGGACGAAAAACTGAAGAAGAAAGTTCTAGATGCTCGAGTATACCGCGGGGTCGACATCGATACTGACTCCAGGTTTCTTGGTTATGTCATTAATTAATAAGTAAATAAACGAACGGTTCTTCTGACGTGAATAACAGACTTTTTTAAGTATTTCTGTATAATAATGTTCTTACCATACTCTTTCTCGTCGTCGATGCAGAATATATCGCGACACATTTGTTTATTCTCCATTGTACATTCCAAATCAAAGAACAAATCCATTAAATTATCGCTGCTTATATTCTCTGAACTACTATAAAACTTAGATTTGCCGAATGTCTGTGCATCTAGAAACGAAAAGATAATCTTTTGTAACGTACACTAATAGTTGGCTCTGGTCGCAACTTCTCCGTTGACTTCAAAATTGAATCCAAAGAGAACATTGAGAATATATAAGTTGGTGAACAGATCAAGAAAAGTATGGTATAAATATGATTTATACTATTCTTTTCTTGACCAAATTGACCTTGACCTTGACCTAACCCACTAGTAACTCCATCTATGTTAGACGTACAAAAACTTTGCTGCTATATCGCCACCCATGTTTATATCATAATTGGATCCTTTCATCACAATATTGTAAGTACACACAACAAACCAAGAAAAGTGTAGTATACTTTTCAGAAAAATAAAATCACACATTTTATTTTATTACCTGGTGGCCATGCCAAATCAGTTTCACTTTTATTTCTTCTGTGAGTCTTTTTGTCATCTTGTTTTTTGGGGCTTTGTTTTGTATTTCCGTTGATTTCTTTCGCACTCAGTAGCTGTATATGCTTCAGTCTAACTCTCGACTGCTTAAACAGTTTCAAATGTACAGTGAGCTCTTCAGGAAATCTTGTCGAGAGTAGATGAGTCCAATCTACACATATTACTCTAAAATATTTATTGACATTCTGATATGCGATTAAAAAAAAACAAGTTATCGTACCTAACTTTTTTTTAACTCTTTATTTAAAGAGCTTAGTCACTATGCGACTATGTCGCTCCGTAAGATAAGCAATCAAATATAACACTCGCTTATTTCTACTCTTAAATTCTAAATACAATCTTAAATTCTAAATTTATATACAATCTTTGAAATATTACTGTACGGAAATGCCAATAAAGTAATGAAATCGCCTATATCTAACTTATGACCTAGTTGCACAGCACAAACAATTCTAAATGTTTCGTTCCATACACATTACATCAACAAATAGTAAATATCCTCAATTATCACACAAGTGGAGCAAAGACATGTTAACAGGAAATTTTACTTTATTTACCACAAATTTTAAATGTAAAAATAAATTGCTATTCGTCAATCTCGCTTAAACTCGAGAAAGATTGGACTGACTTGGCTAACTTTGGTTTTGAATTATTTGTGGAGGAGATAGAAGGTAAAAAACAGGAAAAAAGTCTTGGAATATTTATCTAAAAACAACGATTTTGTTTTCCCCTAGAAACTTTTCCTACCTGTTAAACACTACAGGGTATTTGCTGTCGTTTACAAATCAATTAAATTTAAAGGTCGTTTAGAAATTAAAACTCTATATATACATATCAATTGCTGTTTGTTAGTCTTGCTAACCTTTGTGATATCACAATTTTTCAAGCAACAGCATGGGTAATGAAAAATAATAATAAACATAATTTGTATCTGGCATTATTTTTATAAATCTTTTAGTTCCAGTTAATTTTTGACCAAGTTTATACAAAACTTGAAATACTATGCAATTGTCACTCAACTTCTTTATCTGTTGATTATGTAGCAGTGCAAAGTTATGTTGTGTGAGCTAGTGCAATATATTATTCATTCATTAGTAACCCAGGCCTTCCAAAGGTGAAAAAAACAAACTCATATCATTATATGAGTAATTGTTTCACTAAATGAGGACATAACATCGTCTCTCGACAGAGCACACTTAGGCTATTATATTTTGTAATTAGTTTACCTTAACTGGTGGGAGATTAGGACTGTGGCTAGTTAACACTCTAACAGCAAATATGTGCTGACAAATAAAAATATCAGCACCTACTGTCATATGAAGTTAGAAACACATACTAACCTGTCAATCAGCACCACAGAGACCCCTAAACTCAATCAGTGAGTCCATTTACAATGGACACTAAAAACAGATATTCCTTTACTCTTATCAGGTGGAGAACTATGCAGTTGACCCGCAGTAAATATGTACTAGGTAGACATACGGTTATAGTTTGAATAACCTTACCTATTTGCAACATTAGCTCCAGCTCCAACAACCAGCCGTTTTATCGCATGTGAAGTAAATTCCTGATCATCTGTCACTAATTCATACCAGTTTGTAACATAATCATTAATTATAATCGTTATTATTTCATTTAGAAATGAGTCAACAGTTTCACTACCAGTAATCCTATGGTCAAACTTTGTAAAGGGTGTATCTTTTTGAAATAAATCTAAAATCTGAAATTTGATACACATTAAACCAGTGACACAAAATTTATATCAAAATAGGCCTAGCATTATATCCATCATTGGTCTAGTAGTTAGTATGTTGGGCTACAGACATAAGGTCCTAGGCTCAAGTCCTTGCTCTGATGATTTCAAAATGCAATATTTAGATTTCTGTTAAGATATTCTCAATATTTGCCCCAAAATAGGAATAGTGTGATACACCTTATGCTTCATTGAGTTAGGCTGTTGGTTCTGCGCCTGATCTCTTTCCGGTTGTGTCGTATTCCCATCATATCTGATTATCAGAGTGAAGGAATAGGAGGAGGGCACTTGAGTTAGCACACAGACTTGTGTACTATGCTTGCCAATCTGCAGTGGAGCAGCATTGTGGGTCTATGATCTAAAAACCCTCTCTCCTATGAGTGGGAATGTCTGTGCCCAGCAAAGGGATGACAATGGGCTACTCCTTACTTACTTCATTATATCACTCCAGTATAGAAATAAGTATTATGGAAATAAATAAGTAGGAAATGTAAATAATTATCGTAATTATATTTAAACATACCTTTGCAGATTGGATTGAAAAGTTAGTCTGTTGCAAAGGATCATCTAAGCAGTCTATATCAGCAGAGAATACTTTCTTATTATCATAACTCAAATATAATATTGTCAAAATTCTGTAAGTTTAATAACATAATTAATATAGTATATTTAATACACAGTGGAGGCAAGGCAAATTCAAGAAAATTCCTGTTGAGTATCAAACTCGGGATCTATGCTAGCGATACAAGTACTCGCTCCATGAAGCGATCTTTTCCGTCTATTATAAATATAAAAACCAATCGTAAAGATAACATTACTTGTAACCAATAAGGTTAAACTTATTTAAGTTATCCAAAACAGAAGGCAAAACTATTTATAGAGGAAATTTAATATATAAATGATCTTAAAACAAATATAAATGCAGTATATTGATCTTCGCTTCTTTATGAATTATAAAACTTACCCGACAAAAAAGGAAATGAAAAATGTTAACAGTGTAAGATATACTCCGAAGCCTAACAAAGCAATAGTTATAATTGATACTAAGCCAAACCAGCTAGACAGTTTTACAATCATTTTATTATTTATACCATTCAGCTACAATTTAATAAAATAATGAAAAAGAAAAAAACATTAACGAAAACAAAACAAAAATTACAAATAGCAATGTTCAACACAATTGTACTGTCAAACTGACAGTTTACATTTTTCTTACAGACTATACTGGCTGAAAGATTCATTTATAAATGTCATTTTCTAACAACGTTTCCATTCACGTAGAGAAAGGACGACTACGTTTCGTTATCTAATGAAAGTGAGGTTTTTTTTTTATTCTTTTGCTTTTAAGGGGCTTTTGTACTATTAATAATACACGCCAGCCCCATCGTAACCTTACAAACTAACACACAAAAATTTAACAATAAAAAGAAATATAAAAATGAGGTTTAAAATCTTAATTCTGATAAATATCTTAAATCATATATCATACCGCTTAAAATTAGTGCCTATTTTATACCGGAATATCAACACCGAGTATGATAAAATGACAGGTTATTAAAGAGTGATTAATTTTTGTCAGTCATTGAGCTAACCTCAGAAACCTGTGCCAGTTACGAGCGTTACCACCTTAAGACTGTTCTTACTTGCCCTTAGAAAACATGACAGCCGAGCGTTAACTAGAACACATATTATTTGTCTAAAATAGTTGATTTTTTTATGATTATTTTTAGTCTGGAAAATAAAATACAATAAATAACAGCATCTCAATTTATTGAAATTCAACACGACCACAAGAATTGTTATGTAATAATATATTTTACACCACTTAATTTAATAATACTACAATAAATTATTTTATTGTCAAACGAATAGTAGGTACTATATTTATATAGCGCCCTTCATCCTTTTGATTTAGGTGCAAACGTGTCCTTGTAAATTGCCTTATAGCTGCGTTCATTACACACATACATCGACTTTGGTTATATTATTTTTAGAGATTTTCTTAAGATTTTAGATAGAATTAGCCTTGTGAATTAGTGCTACATCGAGTTTGTTACATATAATTTGTTAGTATGTCTTATCTTATGGTAAATAATTCAGTATTGATATAATGTAAATTGCACTAATAGTTAGTAGCAAATTTTCTTCCGTTGCGTTAATTCTTTGATTGCCTCGTCTGCCATCTTGGTTTTAAGGATGATTTTTGTTTATTCATTAATCGCAGATTTTCGACTTAACGCGAAAAATGGTAATAACCAAAGTCGTTCTGAATAAAATTTCCAACAATTTTGGTTTTTACCAATTTTTTTCTAATATAGATACTTCTTCATTTAGACCAAAGGCAGTAAAAGTTTTATCGTCTAGACTCACTCTTCCCTCCCCCGACAATCCCCAAAGAAAAATTGCTATTCACAATTAATGCAATGCCCCTTTTTATGAGCCCATTCGGCTGGACTATTCTAGTCCAAATTTGGTAAGAATCGAACATAATTTTCTTAACGCCATGTCTTAGTTATCAACAAGCGAAGCCCCTTGTATCTTAACAGTCAAGATCTAGACGATATATAGGATAATTTTCTAAATTATAATTCTGTTGGAAATTAACGCCAGAAGCTTCGCTAAGTAAAATAACTTTTAAACAAAAATATCCCAGAGTGCATTCTATGATGTATCAATATCGATTGTTTATATCAAATCGTCGATCGATTGTGGACTGCTGGACAGAGAAAAAAAACAGATGTTACCATATCTATCTACTTGTAATGTAGGGTATTATAATAAGAAATTGCAAGATAATTGAGTTATTAAAATAGTCTTGAGTTAGAGGCCACCGTGCTTGCTTTGTTAAATTACAAGTATCCTACCGACTGCGCCACTTGTAATTTAACAGAACAAACATAATGGCACTGAAGTCAAAACTCATTTAGTAACACATTGACATGGCATTTATTATTACATTACAATAGTCTGGATAGAAACGGTAAATTCTTCGTGTATGACATCAGCACTGAAAATCAACCAACAACTTGAAAACACTCCAGTGATACTTAAGTCAATCAATAAAGAGCAATCCAATCAATAAAACCTATCAGATAACTGAAAATGCACGTTAATATGCAATAAATATTACATGAGATATAAATTAATCAAACAATGATATAAGCCTAAGTGTTTATTACTAGATATAGGAGTAATTTTAAGTGCTAGAATAATTTGAATTATAAATTTAAGTGCGATATATACAATATTTTTTAATACATAGCAGGTTTATTTCGAAACCGTTACTAATAACTAGTAAAAAATAAAATTAATGTCAGTTTCTTTGTCATTTAGCACAAACACCTAAACTCTTACATAAATATAAATTATTAAAACTTTTACGCGATTTTGAATAGAATTAAACTTGAGTCGATGAACAAGGCAATTAGAACGGTTTCGAAGTAACAAATTGTAACTAATATAAGCCAATTCCATCATAGTGAATAAAGATCTAGTCTAGATTATAAAAGAGTTAAAAATAAATTAATATGAAAAAATTTTAACTTCATGTTAAAATAAAACAGTATAAAATCAACACCCAACACTTATAAAATACTATCACATTTTTATGCGCCGTTATATTAATATTTATAAAAATGCAACATTTCTCGACATAAATATAGTGTTAAACGCTAAAAAATATATATAGAGGTTCGATTAAAAAACACTCTAAGCTATAATACAGCTTAATATATATATCTAAACGACACAAATTAAAAGAGACTGACCGATTTAAAACTTTACAAATACATAAAATACAGGGCCGGTTTCGGGGAGGGGGGAGGCTCTACAGGAGAGGGGCTTTCCAAGATAAGAACTTTCAAACTATTTAAAAATGGGATATATGCACTGTTGAAATTTTTTGCATTTCCAAATTTAAAAAGCCACGATATACATTCAGAAAACTCAATATAATATTTAAGTTCATGAACGTGATTGCAATGAATTCACTACAACAGATCTTCGTATGTCTGTGTGTATTTAGAAAAGAATAAAGATAGTTGGCTCCAATGAGAAATTTTTGGTACATTCTGAGAATTTTACTTTCTTTTTCGGACTATTTCAGATTTATGTAAAAGTTAAATGTTAGAAGATTGTTTAAGTAAAATGTCCACTAAAAAATTCGGGTCTTTAACACGTCCAAATCCGTGCCTGATTCAACAATTTTCAGTAAAATTACTAAAACTATTTTGCTTTATATTTATCAACTTGATCAATGGACCTATAAGATGGAATCATGATTCACTGCTTGTTATAATTCAAAAAAGATAATTTTACTGAAGTCGAAATTAAACAAATCACAATAAAATATAACTAAAATTTTGGATTGTGTCATTAATCATCCATAACAGACACTGCAAATTTAGTTATCATAATTTAAGACAATCTTGAACTCCTTACATAAGATATTCAAATAAACATTTTAAATAAACAAGAAGATATATTAGAAAGTAAATTTAACGAGTCTTACACCCGACTTCACCAACCTCCTTTATGATTTATGTGTCCCCTAATCAATTAAAGCGATTCTGTAACTAAGGAGTCCCCTGACAATGTAACGTTTAAGAAAATATTGGTGAAATCAGGTATTAATTATATTACACGACTATACACTTATTTTTATCTGCAATAACACTTTAAAATACTTTACTTTTAATTATAGCATACAACTTCGTATAGTTCGTTCGCGTTAAGAATGTAGTGAGCCATAACATGGTTGCTATTGCATAAGAAAAGTACAAAAATTATCTAGATTAGAAAACACAATCTAAAGAAATAAAACTAAAGCTATTAAATCATAATTATATATTTTTAACAAGTTACGTTCTAAATATATCTTACATTCGACACTCCACATAGATGCTCTTTTAGGATTCCACTACATCTATGGTCAAGCGTCGTAATTTACGGGTTTAATACAAACAAAAATATTATAGACATTGATTCGGCTATTGTTATATCAAGAATCTAAAGTTAATTGTTTGACCATGAAAATTGCGAAAACTTAAGAAAATATTATAGGAAAGAATTACGTAATGAACGATCTCAAAAACGTTTGATCCAATTGAACTAAATAAATAATTAAAAGCATATTTAGTATTACTATTATTTAGTCCAGTGGTCGAAATCCGTGATTCGTGACGAAACTACCGAAAAATTAAAAGTGCGTGCGTACAAAGTACGCATGTCACAAGTAGAATTCTTTTGCAAACTAATTTTTAAGTCTTGTTCATATTTATACAAATCTAATCCTTTAGATTTCCGAGACTTAGAGGAAGAGAAAAAGGAAGATATGTTTTGAATTTAATGTCATTAAAATATTAAGAGACGAAAATTAACACATAATTTATTAAAATATCAAATGAAGAATTGTAAATAAAAACGCCACGTGTTTTTTGTCAATTTAAAATTTAGAAAAGAGAATTTATGAAATATTCATATTTTATGAAAGATAAGTGAAGATAATAATATTTATTAAACGAGTGGCAAATTAAAATACCACATGTTATTTGTAAATACTAAAACTACCTAATCTTCAAACTAATTCGCATAAAAAACGCTGCAAATCTTCGTGACGGTCATCACGCATTTCATCCGTAAAAAAATACCGCCATGCGCCTAAAAAAGTTTCACTTCAATTAATCAAAAAAATATAATATAATCCAGCGGCTACCGGTTTCAAAAAGACAATACATAAAATATTTGTTGCTACATTCTATGTAAGAACAATTTAGACAATTAAACACCATAGTAACTTTTCCAACGTAACCTCCTTAGTGCTTCTGACAATATAACCTTTTTTAATGTAACCTTATGTAGTATGATATTATTATATAAATAATTTAATAAAATTATAATTCTGCACTCCTTTCCTATGTAAACTATAACTGTGGGAAATTTCATACTTGTTCGTCAGCGCAATTTTCGTAACAACGTGTATGAAGTTTGTTAGAATATTAGTTTTAAAGGACCCTTTAAAGTAAACAGCTGCAATTCTTCATATAGCTTAACATTTCTAACTAATTTATAATCAGATCTTCAAAAATAATCTACAAAAAATCATTAGACAATATATCATTGAAACACAGTTTCATTAAATAAAATTTAATTGTTTATCGGTGACGAAAAAAAAAAATCAATATTTAAGCCAACACGAGAAACAATATTCCATGGTAAATTGGTAGAGTTTTTGTAAATCTAATTGATTTTTTATATGCGAAAACGGAAATCCAGTCTTCCATACCAATAGAAGATATTGGAGATTGTCTTAACTATTATATTATTGATACTTGCATGTTTGAATGTCCAAACGAAAGAATGATAGTTGAATATTTATAGTAAAACTCATCAGAATTGATAACAATTTCTACTTAATTGGAATATATTTTGTCAAAAACATTTAGTTTTTTCATATTGATAAATTAGCCTTTTAAAACCACAGATATTTTTCACATAAAAATAATAAAATGACAAATGAAAGCAATAACCATAAAGTAAAATAAATTAAATAATTATTGTTAGCTTTTTACTACTTTTTCAAGCTTCTCATGTTTTTTTATAATACACAGAATTTCATTAAATTTTGATTGCATTGAACATTCATATACTTCTAATGTCTAACATGGGTCAATGAGGGAGATCTCTTTAAAGAAAGTTTCCACATTATACTAATACCTATAATTTTAAAACATTTTTTTACAACAAGCGTAAACAAGTAGTAGTAGTACAGTTCAGTACATCAATTCTTGCATTGCAGAAGTTATAAAATACAAAAAAGTTACATATATATAACATTGTATAGTTGATTCACACGAACAATTACAAGATTTAATACCTTTTTCACTCTCGTTCCTTCATATTTTCATAAGATATGATTTTCATTTTTAAGAATATCGTTGTGAAAATATCAATAGTTTTAAGTATAATAGATAATTTCACTATCAGATCCTTAAAAATGAAAATAATTCCTCATGAAAGTAAGAAGGACTTTTTAACTTTCGTTCCATTGTGAAACTTCTATTAAAGATATTATGATACACAATTTCGCAATCATATTCTCAAAAATGAAAAGTAAGTAAATTTTTCACTGTCGTTCCATTGCGAACAATTTATTAAAGATTATTATATATAATTTCACTATCATTTTCTTATGAAAGCAAGAATTAAGTTTTCACTTTCTTTCCATAGTGAAAAATGTATTAGAGAAATTATAATAGATAATAGCGAACAATTGTGGTTAATTTTTCATATATAAAAACAAGGAAATGAATAGCTTTTTATCGCTACTTTTTGGGCACAAACCCCGACCCATGGGTCAGTAGTGTGAGACCAGAGAGTAAGCGTTGCCACTAAAATTCAGCAGAATCCTCTTCATTCGTGACACACCAGAGGCTCAGCTTCACCAGAGGTGGTCTAGATGCAGGTTCGCAAATATACGCCGTCTAGTATCACGCCTCCTTCGGTGGAGGGAATATCAATTGCAATCTCAGTGCTCTTGCTTGTGGGTCTTCTTTAAGAAGATAACATTGTCGCTAAAGAAGGCCTTGTAAAGAAGAAAATGTTTCTCTTTTGAAATACCTAGAGTAATTTCCTTGTTTTTATAATAATTATGCAAATAAGTTGTTCCCGATCTAGTGACCTCAATTTATCATTCATTCGCGGTCATACGGTGAAAACTGTTATTAATATTTTAAGATAAAAAATCTAGATACTCGCAATAACTTACGGTACCCACTAAAACTAGTATTGCCTATCATATCATACATTATAGTACAAATATTACAACAAAGTCAACAAGAATATCAACAATGGACATGATTACTTTTTAAACAAACACACTACATAAATAGAATTATTTATCATTACACTTATCAACATAGTTTTTTATTCGCGCCATTACCGCAGATAAATAAATCGCGGAGCAACATAGTTATTATTTTTTATTACCGCCTTTATTTCATTTGGACAAAACGACTTCTGTTGGGTAACTGATCGCAATTTTACTCATTTTGATTATTCGCTAAACAACATTTGTTTCTTTCTTTTTTATATTTATAATTGGAGTGGGCACTGGTTCATTATACACAGTTAAATCTAGTTCAGGACACATGTTGTATTAAAGCCATTTGTATGAGAAATGGCTTTACAATAATATAAGTCACTGGCTTTAATATAACTATAGATATAATCATTTTTTGATTATTTCCTAAACATCATTTGTTTTTATTCTTTGTGGTATATAATTGGAGTGGATATTGGTTCCTGATACACAGTTAGTTAAATCTAGTTCAGGATCCTGTGAGTCATATTATATTAAAGCCATTTGGATGAATTAAAGTACGTCATAGTAGTTTAAAGATTTTGTAATACCATTCACTAAATTTAGATTATTCGATTGCTGGAGCATTGGTGCGAATACTCGCTTTGCTAGTAGAGGTTCTATCGGAGGCTTCATCTGTGGCGAGTTATCACCATACCAGCAATGACGTTGGTAGTGTGGAAGATGTGAAAGAATTTGTACACTTGGGATCTAAATTTAGAAAAAATGGAAGTGAATGCTCTACACGCCTTTGTGAACAGCCAGATGGTGTCTCAAAAGGCCAGACTGACTGTGTATGGAGGAGTGTTGATGCCAAGTGAAAGTTGGGTATGGCAGAAGAAGCATAAATGTAAAATAAATGCGGTAGAGATGAGTGCGTTGAGAAGTATGAGTGGATTGAAACTGAGTGACAAAGAGAATTTATGAGTCAAGAGTGAATGGGAAAGTTGGAAGGGGAAGACCAAGGCGAACGTTCCTGGACCAAATCCAAGACATTTTAAATAAGGACCAGGTCAAGAGTACTCTAAACCGACGAACTTGTATGAAAGGTTTAATGAAAATGAAAGATACGAAGGAGATGCAAGGATCGTGGCAAGTGGAAGGCCGTGGTCTCTGCCTACATCTATGGGAATGAGGTGTGATGCTGTATGTAAATAATTTGTCATATAACGTTTGAACATTGACTGGAAATTTGATTAATTGGTTTTATAGTTTGAAACTGAAAACAGCATTCGTATAATTTGCCATATCATTGCAAAAGATTCAAACGACACTAGACATATTGAATAAATAAGAGAATCAATATGAAAATTCATTATTATTCAAATTTTCATAATCTTGCGTTACGAAGGAGAAATGATTTAACATACGCCATTACCTAGTTATTAGTTGAAGTAATACAATACCGGCTGCCGACCGAGATAATTTACAATACAATGTGCATTCATGTCACGAGGCAAGGAATCTGGCGTATTTTAAGACACCTTAGTTATATAAGTGCCTGCGACTTCGTATACGTAGAATTATACTCATCTAAATTATTTATATATATACAAACATAATATGATGCAAACCTTTTGTGGAAAACCTTGTGAAAAAGAAAGTTTTAGAATTGGAAATTAGATTTTTAGAAAAAAGTGACACGACTTTTACGTATTTTCAACTTTATCATCAGTTATTGATAATAATCGACGTAAAAACATTTCAGAAAATCGATAAGATTTTTAAAAAATTACGCGACTATAATCGCTCAACGATTGATCGCCATGTTTGTGACGTCATAAATTTGTTTTTTATGAGACATTGAGATTGTGACGTCACGCACTCCGGTTAGTTCGGGTTCTATCGGTTATTTTCGGTTCTCGGTTCGGAGATTAATTTTAATAGCCCATTAATAATAAAGTAAAAAAAATTTGTAAATTTTGTTGCAAAACAAATATAATCTTTTTACTTATCATATTTTTTTGTATACGCCAATTTTTTCTTTTATTATGTTACCATGAGACACTGATGATAATATAGAACGAATCAATATTTCTTTAACTTATTATTTTTCATGTATATTTATATGTGGCCTTTTATTTGAAGTTTTCATATGAAATAATCAATCATTACTCACACTGACATTTACAATTTTAAATTGTTACAACCTGTAAAGTGTGTAAATTAAATAAAAAAAATATCCTAGTAGCCTCTTGGTTGAAAATAAAGAAATACCCGATAAAATATTTAAACAACACAACTTTAGAATCGCAAAATCAACAAAATACAAAGGCACAATCCAAATGGTTTATTTTTATACATTCAATATATAAATAAGTAGGTTTAGTTAGGATATTGAATGTATGTTAAAATTTTGAGGTCACCAATTAATTACGGACGCGTTAATAACGCGAATAAACTGTAATTACATCTGTTTGTTTAACTACGTTGATAGCATTGTATAGAGGGGAAGGATTACATTTAATTTAACACCATAGAAGCAGATCTGGATCCAACGGTGAAGTCCTTATACTGAGAGAACACGCACAGCTGTAAAAAAAACAATTGCGTATGTCATTTTATATTAAAATAAGTAGTCATACTTCATTAGTGTTAAGAAATTTATTTTATGCACTGAAAATAATATTACATACTAGCCATGCCCCTCGGTGTACCCGCGTAGATACCGATCTCGTGGCAGTGGAAAGTACTAATTTGGTAAGTAATAATTTCACTTAGGTTTTTAATCACTTCCTTTCAGAT
Organism: Elymnias hypermnestra; assembly: GCA_015832385.1. Classification (NCBI taxonomy): domain Eukaryota; kingdom Metazoa; phylum Arthropoda; class Insecta; order Lepidoptera; family Nymphalidae; genus Elymnias; species Elymnias hypermnestra. Next base: position 3,624,660 of record JACTOM010000925.1, read on the forward strand.
TATACTGCCTCATTGGTCTAGTGGTATGTATGTTCGACTACAGGCATGAGGTCCTGGATTCGAATCCCATTCAAAAATCGATATTGAGTTTTCTATTAAGATTTTCTCAATATTTGCCCGAAGCTGGGAAGTTGGCGGTGTGATCCACCCCCGTAACTCGGAGAGCACGTTAAGCCGTAGGTCCTGCGCCTGATCTCTCTCCGATCGTGTCGGATTCCCGTCACATCGGACTATGAGAGTGAAGGAATAGAGAGTGCACTTGTGTACTATGCCTGCCGATCCGCAGTGGAACAGCGTGGTGGGTCTATGCTCTAAAAACCGTCTCTCCTATGAGTGAGGAGGCGGCCTGTGCCCTCCAGTGGGACGTTAATAGGCTGCTACTTCCTTTCAGATTATTAGGTACACACATACATTTATAGTCCAATGAATATAGACTATATATATTGAAAGAATTTTTTAAGTAATTTTTAGCTTGATTATTATATTCAAAATGCAACACTTTCTTCTATAATAATAAAGAAGTAATACTTTATTATGTCAGAACATCCCTATACACCACATTTGACACTTTGGAATTCGACTCGAGAGACATTATTTTCTTTAGATAGACATTTTTAAATTTGTTATATCTTTTCAATTGAACGTCCGATTTCAATAATTTAAATAGTATTTTACAGGTATTGAAACGGTCTTTATTAAATATTTTTAAAGATTAATAAAGAGGTATGAATAATATGGCTTGATTATTGCCAACATTTTTACTAACTTTTAAAATGCAAAAAAGTAGTAGTAACATAATTACAGTCGACATGGCATGGCGGAATTTATTGTAGATAATAACACGTTCTATCATGTTGTACTACATTTTTTTATTGTATCTTCAATAGTTTTCTAAGCGCACGCGATGTCAGTTTTTAGGGATCCCTATTTTTTTGAGAAAGTCATATAGCCTATGTCAGTGAAAATGCAGCTATCTAATGGTGAAAATAATTTCGAAATCGGTCCAGTAGTTTTTGTGTGAAAACGTAAGAAACATACATACAAAATCACAAATCTTTCCTCTTTATAATAGTAGTATAGAAAAGTAACAACTAGCTATTCGATGTCGGCTCCGTAGTACCTGAAGCCGTGGTGATATGGGAAGTGACTGTGAGCGAGTATCTGCATCGCGGAAGGTAAATGAGTACTTTGCAGAGTTTCAAATGAGTTTTTTGGAAATGTCGTCATGAGTCAATGACGGCGGGATCACTTCTCGTTTGCAATTATATTACTAGTAATGCCCCGCGGTGACATCCGCGTAGATAACGATCTCGTGGCAATGGAAAGTCTACTAATTCGGAATATAGATTTATTTTTGTAAGAAGGTAGAAAACTTTTATTTCATTTACTTTTTAATTGCTTCCTTTCAGATTATTACACGTACATTCATAATCTAATCATTATGCAGATTTTACTTAACAATTACATTACATTAACTTATATAAAAATAAAATAAATAAATAGCTATACGTATATTTGCTTTTAGTCAGAAATCCCTCAACAATTCCGAAAATCACTTCCGGAAGTGGCTATATGGCTCTTTAAATAACTATAGCTTGTTAGAAAGTTAATTTTATTGCAATGTGACACAATAATATATATCTAAATAATACATTTTTGGATTCGTAACATCATTTCGGTTCAGTAATTTTTAGCTTGTTTATTATAAATTGTTAAAAATAATAACAAAAATTCAAAATGTAAACCCTAGAAAAAAGATTTATTTGTAGATCTTTATTTTATCAAAACTTCCCTATACACAATTGTAATCCCCAATTCAGTAAGACACGTGTATCAAAGAAAAAAATCTAAAATACAAGTGACGTGTTTATTTAGAAGCCGTTGATATGTTTGGATTAGGGTTTATGAAAACATCTCCAAAAAAATCACATCTTTTAAGATGTTAAGGAAAATCATTGTCAAAAAATTATATTTTCAACAATATCACAAAATTTAGGGTTTTTTGCTACGAATATCGCATTTTAAAGTTAGATCGTATCAATTTTTTTTTTAATGAACCGACAACAACTCGGTAAATTTGAATGGTTTTTACGTATTGCATTTCCCATCTTAGATAAGCGATAACAGTATTCATTTTCTTTGTAAAATAAATTATTGTTTGATACTTGCTGATTCCGTGTGATTTGTACATTGATGAAATCACCACCATTCTTTAATATAGCAATTTAAATCAACCTTTTCAACAAATTTCCATAAAAAATTGACACTTCCATGGGTTTTCGTAATTTAGTCTTTCAATTCAAATAGCATGTATATTGAGTGGTCTAACAAAAATTCTGAGAAATTTGATAAGAGACAGTTGCAATTTGACTTGCCTTAACCTATTTATCAAATTGTCTAAAATTAATGTTTCAAAATATAGGAAGGATATTTTAATGAGAAGTCGTTATAAGAAAGGTAATATGCTATTGTAATTTGTACATTCAAAAATTAATAGAAACCAGTTAGTAATAGCATTTAGAGTAAGGAGATATTTAAGAGATATCCAGGTATCTATTGACTCATCACGATATCTCTGTAATCAAAAGGCGTAGAGACTTGAAATTTGGTAGGAATATTTCTTTTGCCGAGTAGAGGTCATTTTTATTATTTGTAAATCAATTTGCCTAAATTAATGAAATTGCTACCCAAAAAACATTCCGCATTTCGCAGAAGAAGTCGCGGGTTCAGCTGGTCGTTACATATAACAAACTAAAACTCGATATAACTTCAATTGGTTTTACATAAAGGTCAAATAAATAAACGATCCCCGATCACAACGTAATCATTAAAACTGATAACCCTAAATCTAACAGTCTAGACATTTTACAAATGAATTCAATAAATGTATATGTAACAATTTTCACATTATATAATGTCAATCATAAATTTGAAAAAATATTATTATAACAGTAACTACATTATTCCCATAAGGGACATGAATATATCCTTCGCTTCTTTCATTCTCATTAAACCTAGACCAAGTTCGTCGGTTAAGCACGCACACTTGACCTGACCCTTATTTAAAATGTCCTGGATTTGGTCCAGCAACGTTCGCCTTGGTTTCCCCTTCCAAATTACCCATTCACTCTTCGACTCATGAATCCTTTTTGTAAGTCTCCTTTCAATCATTCTTTTTAGGTGCCCAAACCATCAAAGCATACAGCAATACCTTTTTTTTTCGCTGGGAAATGCTTTTACGCACCCCTACCACGAGGGCAGGGAGTGCGAGACTCGCTAGCTTAGCTAGAATACCCACTAAAACCCATCGCCACTTTCATCAATCTGAATTAGAAGTGTCAGAGGCTCCCTTACGCGTTCGCTCTGACACTTCCGGTTGCAACCAGCAAAGAGTGGTTTAAGGAGGAGCCAAAAGGCGTTCAAAAAGACGCCTTCTACCAGCCGGCCTCCGCCTTAGTAGGGGCAGGGCATCAACAGCACTATCCCTTTCTCTCTCCATTGCCTCCTTTAACGAGACACCCTCGCAAAAGGAGGCAAGTGCATTCCATCCTACCTCACTGTCAAGCATTGAGTCGATTAATACAAGTAGTATTTACTTGTACAACTGTCAATTAATTTTTACGACTTTAAAGATTCTTGGAAGAAATCTCTCTTAAAGGATAAGGTATATTTTTATTTAACTTTAACATAACATCTGCGCATAAATAAAAGAAAGGGATATCTATGCTATATTTTTTTGCTTGCACTATTCGGAGCTTACCAAAAATCCCTTGGAAATAGGGGGAAATCCGTGCTTAGACAGCACCAACATAGTGAAAGGAGTTTACTGAATTTCAAGTCAATGGCAATTAGTTTCAAAGATCTCTCAATCAGTGAGTCAATAAGTTTAATATACCCGGTTTGAGGCACAACGGTTAGATGTTTTCAAAGTCTATATCGGACATAGGTTTTTGTGTTTATATATATAGCTTAATTATAAAATAACAACTCTATAACTAATTAGTAACCGTGAATACGTTGGGTAATAGTCAGGGTAATAATTTGCTTAAAAATCATGCAATATTTTTATAAAACTAAATTACCTTCATTTTATAAGACATATTTATCTAACAAATAAACTGATAAAACAGCCTCATTAAACGATCAAATAAAAATTGCCGCAACCAAGGTTACGAAGACGAATACTTGACCGAATTGCTATATACTATTTAGAGTTAATCTATGCCGTATTAATATTATATTTTATAAAAAAATAACAATATTATAAAGAGGAAACATTTATGTTTTTGTATGTATATTGACGGCCTCGCTGGCACAGTGGTGCAAGTACTCGCTTTGCTTGCAGTGGTCGTGGGTTCGATCCCCGGTAGGACGAATTTAGCAAAGACAGCAAAGACGTACCGACAAACAAAGAAATTTGTGTTCCGGTACGATGCAGTGTAGAAACCATTAGGGGTATATCGCCTCTTACCAGATTAGCGCGCTTCCTCCTTAGACTGTATTATCACTTAACATCAGGTGAGATCACAGGCAAGCGCTAAACTAAACAGTCAGCAATAAAAAAATGTAACTATGTATGTATGTTTGTAACGTTTGTAACTTCTGGGCCGATTTCACAAACTTATTCATCGTTAGAAAGCTGCATTTTCAATAAGCGATATAGGCTATATTACTTTCTGAAAAAAATAGGGATCCTTAATAAAAATGCATTAATGTAACCCAAGGTATGAATGATGATAATGAAAAAACTGTTCTAGTTTTATAGAACGTATTAATATCTACAAAAATGTCCGCGATATGTCCAAATACTGTAGTTATGCCACTATAACTAGCTTTTTACATTTTAAAAGGTAATAAAGAAGTCCTGACAATAATTAAACCATATTATTCACAAATCACACGTCTGTATTAATACTTATACTTTTAAATAATATTTTATTAAAGACCATTTCAATACCTGTAAAATACTTTTTAAATTATAAATATAGGACATTCCATTCAAATGATATAACTAATTAAAAAATTTCAACTTTCCATCGCCGCATTAATGAAATCACGGGGCATTGCTAGTCAATTATAATCGCTCTATATTCGGACGAACGTTACATACCTGGGCGTGAAGACTTAGTCTTATTCAACATCAATAAATTAAAGTACACAGAAAATCCGGTTTTCAACTCAAAAAATATTGCACTGATAAAAAGAAAGGGAATCCCCAGAAGATAACTGCAATAAGGAAGTACAATTTCAACATAAGTGTACACTCACCTTATCTTTAAGCTGTTGGCACATGTGCAAGGCAGCTGTCAACATAAACAGTACATCACTCAACCAAGGTACTGCACAATCAGCTTGACATGAGTCAATCCTCATAGTCCCATGAAGGGAACTCAATTGATACGCTACAAATATCAATTTGTGGGATTGTATGTAAAATGATATTGCTAAGTCTTCTGGTAGGTTTGGAGAAAGAGCCTTCTGTAAAAGAAAAGAATCTTGTATGCAATTCATACATGATAGAAGTTAATTCTTCAAAAATGACACAAACTGTATATTTTAGCAAGAGGATAAATATGGGTTTTAGTAACGATTTAATGTTAACTCCCAGTATGCATTGGTGAACATGAGTGAAGGGGCATGAAGCAGAACATAAACAGCACCATGAACATAGGAACCGCTGTATAATGCTTCCCATCACATTTTGTCCTAACACAATACTAAAGAAGTTTTTACTACTAAATATATTGTTATAGTAAATAAAATTATGCAGCTTTGCAAGGCAATCGAATGCTATTACATAATGAAACACTTGGTTGACATCATAAAAAAAAGAATGCTATGGCACCACAAATTTTCATTGTATCATTGATTAACTTTAACAGTAAATTAGCTTTTTTGATTTGAGTCACTATCCGGAGGCAACAGATGTACTTCAACCATTGTGAATTTTTTGTACACAAGAATCCAGAATAGTAATATTGTATAAAAACTCATACCAAAATTGTGCAAAAACGACACTGTGGCACCATTAAATTCCATTGTGTAATTAGTTAATCTATCTATCAATTCTTTCTAATTTAATGATAACAAAACCAGTTTAAATTTGCTAGATATATATCTATACAAATTATAGAGGAAAGAGACATTTTGCAAACAAAATGACCATTTTGAGTATAAGTCTTACCATATTTCTACTTTTCATTAGCTCATCAATTGTTTTTTTCTTTGGTAGTACTAAAGCAGTTCGAGCCCTCTGTAGAGAGCCGATTAAACACTGAATGATGTGCAAAACTTCCTCGGAAGATCTAAAACAATTGTTTAATAAGCTCTCTCGTAATTTAACAGAATAGGAAATATTTATTCTTAGAGCAACCTTTACCTGAACACATAATGCTTATCTACATTATCTATGTAACCTATAGCTTGCTGTAGATGATTGGCAGCATCTTGGATTTGTTGGAGTTTCCAAGGCCCATCTTGATTAATTGAGGTTCGACATATAGTGTGCATTTGTCTTAAAACCTTGAAGCTAATATCCTAAAAACATCAACAATGTTACACAATAAGTCAATGTATGTTATAAAAAAAGGCACACCATGATTTATTTCTATGCATTTTTATTATAAAACAAAAAAAATTTCTTTGTCAAAAGATAATCAAAACCATCTACAGAGACATTGTTTGGAACAAAATATAAATTACATTGATCTAGAACAAAGGTCCCAGTTGAGTTTTGTATCTTGACTATCTGTTTTTTCTTTAACTAAATATGAATAGTCCCTTCAATATTCTTATAACAGAATTTGACTGTACTTCAAATTACATGAAAGTAAAATATATGTGAATATAATAAATATTTTATATATACAATAACATCTATTTAAAGACCCTACTTATCTTATTTAAGTACAAAAAATCTATAATTACAGTGGATTCAAATAAATGTAAAATACTAACAAAATTTTAAATTTACTTTTGTTTATAAAGAGAGAATTTTTAAATAAACAGCAACTGATGGCACTAATTATGTAATTTATAAAAAGACCTCATAATTTAAAATGAAAATAATATTTTTTCAGGATGTTACACATCATTCTTGTCCACTCATGTTGATTTAACTTATACATAAATGTTCTATAGTTAAGCAATGCAAATTTATCTACAATCTAAATCAACCAGTTTAGGTATGTGATATCATAATAGAATTCAAAAAAATATAACTTACAGCATGTGTAATGCTATCACCAGTAAGAGTAACAATACATTTCAGCTGTTCAGGCTGAGATGTTAATATAAATTTATCCTGTTTTTGGCCCTCATTTCCATATAATGGAACTGGAAACCTGTGAGCACATTCCTAAAAGAGAAATAATATGTAATTGGTTTAAAAATATATATGTATCTTATAATCTAATTGGTTTCAATATTATTATAGTCAGTGGATATATCTGACAAGACAGAGAGAAATGTATGTAGTTTATGCAATATTCTTAGTAGCTATGCCTAGCAGTATCAGATCCCGCTGAAATTTCGGGCAACCAAATAAAAAATGTTTAAAAACTTGTCTCAAAACGATATACTAAAAATTTTAAGAGGAAATTAACAATATCACGTACCACTAACACTGAATGAAGTTGATGTAATATAGCATGCACTTCTTCACGGAGAACCCATTCAAACTCTTCTTTCTAAAATAAAATAACAAAATTTATGACTAACGATATTCTATTGGAACTTATGACACAACTGCTTAAATAAGGTTTAAATAGATCCGTACCAAATTTGCAGCTTCTTCTTTTTCGTTGTCGTTCATTGCACCGATTTTATAATTTAACTACTTAACTTTGTAATTAAGTATACTGAAATCCAAATTCAGGCAATTATTTCCAATATTTTAATTTCATGCAGCAGTACAGAGCGAATCTAATAAAAAATACAACTGTCTTCTAAACACAGAGTACCTTAATTATAATGTTTTTTTAATACCACCATTTAAGTTTTATTAGACTGTGGTATATAGATAATAATGTTTAAAAAAAAATTTGAACTTGGAAAATATTTCAACACCTATAATAGATTTAAACAATATGTTTTAGTACTTCAATATCAGACTAACTTTTCAAAACCAACTATTACTTCGAACTCTCCCTATATATCTAGCTGCGAATTTCAATAAATAAAAATCATTTTTATGCAAACATTCAAATTCAAATAAACTTCATTCTATTTGGCAAAAAATCGTAATAAGATATTATAAATACTAATGAGGCTACGATGAGGTATGAGTTGTGGTCAACTACGTATGGGGGTGAGTGGTAATTTGATCTGAGTCAAGCATTGAAGCCTCTCTATGAGGGTTCTAGTTTTTGTGTCAGAATAAACGGGGCGTACAAGAAGTGGTTTCCTGTCGAAAGAGGTGTTCGATAGGGATGTGGTTGCGTCACCATGGCTGTGCAACCTATTCATGGATAACTGTTTGACAGATTTAAAAGAAAGTATGTATGGGTTAAGAATGAATGAATTACTCATCAAATGTTTACTCTACGCTGATGATCAAGTAATACTTGGCCAGACTGGCTATGCATGCAGTAGTGTTAGTGCCAACACTTATGTATGGTAGTGAAAGTTGGGTATGGCAGAAGAATCACAAAAGTAAAATTAATGCGGTAGAGATGAGAGCGTTGAGAAGCATGAGTGAATTAAAACTGAGTGACAGAGTAAGAAATAGTGTGCTAACAGAACGTTGTGGTATAAATGAAGACGTAGTGACTAAAATTGAGAAAGGTATGCTTAGATGGTTTGGGCATGTAGATATAGTGAATTAAAGGAGACTGACAAAAGGGCTTTATGAGTCAAGAGTCAATGCGAAAGTTGGAAGGGGAAGACCAAGGCGAACATTCCTGTACCAAATCCAGGACATTTTAAATAAGGGCCAGGTCAAGAGTACTCTAGACCGACAAACTTTTATGAAAGGTTTAATGAGAATGGAATAAGCGACGGAGAAATGCAAGGATCATAGCAAGTGGAAGGACGTTGTCTCTGCCTACCCCTATGAGAATGAGGTGTAATGCTATGTATATATTTAATGAGGCTACCAGCTGTAATCTTAGATTTGAAATCTATAACATATTTACGATGACATGGGCAAAAAAGGTTTTAATAAAAATTATTAAAAAAAATTGAACGATGACACAAAATATATCTAATTTTAAATAGTCGCATTTTTAGTTAAGTAAATTTTATTTCTCAACAATTACGCCAAAATATATCATAATTGTCACCTTTAAATATGTTGTATCCTGACAAAATGAGATTAATTTATGATAAATTAGAAACAATGTGTCGTGAAGCAGGTTTGATTGCTGGGTAAATAAATTGAATAAGTATTTTTTATGCTATATATATTTGTGTGCTGTTATAAAGTTGTATTATAAGAACTTAATTTTATTTTAGGAAATCTGGACGGCACATGAAGTATCCGTATACCGTATCGGCGAAAATTGCTCAATTTCCTTATTTCTATTATATGAAACATAACAACATTTGGATGTATTACCCTTTGGGATGTCTTGTGGCACTCTACTTTTTCAACAAAATTCATAATTTGGCAAACTCTGACGCAAATGTAAAGAATTGGGCTGACACCCAACGTAGAATAGCTGAAAAAGAAGCACATCATTAATATGATTTAGTAAATAAACTACTAATAAAGTTTTTGTCTAAATGATACTTTTAAGTTTGTTCTGGTTAGCCACCAAAGTCTGATTTCGACAAAGACTAGGATATTTGAGAAACTTAACTTTTTTGAAATGCTAGATCAAGTGTTTAGATATGATCTCCTACCTTGCCGGGTACCTCACTCTCCACCCTACACCCGAGGTATGTTTTTTATTGCTAAAAGGTAAAAGATCTTTTAAGAGACAATTTACCTCTTATGGTTTCTACACGGCATCGTACCAGAACATATATCTATTTGCTACGCGGCACATCTATGCTGGTAGAGTGATAATTAACCACGGCCGGAGCCTCCCACCAGCCCAGACTCACACTAAAATGGACTTTCATAAATTCGGGGCTTTTAGCTAAGCGAGTATTCGCAACACTGCGTCAGTAAGGCCGTCAAACCGTAAATGCTTTTCCCAGCGCCAAAAAAATTAAAATTTAGTTTGACTTTATGGCCTAAAATTTTGACCTGCCCTATTAAAGGCATAAATATAAAAAGTAACTTGACATTTGCTTTCAAGTTTTAACGAACTGTCAAACTTCATAGCGAAATGTTTAACGCTGAATGCTGATTGTAATTAGTATTGTCGTTATTGTAGTGTCAAAAGTCGGAAAGTGATGTTTAAAGTGAGCACTCCCACAACGTCAGTTAGTTCATTGTATATTTATAATACATATTGCTAGGTAAGGTGATAAAATAAGCTAGCTATGTGGAGTATTCGTATATTTAAAAGTATCTAAGATGTGGGTTAAACCTCAAGAAGTATTTTTGAAGACGGCTTTGTGGTATGTTTATACACTTTTGCTTATCTCTAATGCATTTTGATTGTTTTGCGTTGTATCTCTAATCTAATGTTATTTTAATTGTTTAGGGATACCGATGAAACAACTCTGTATTTTGTTCTGCAAAGAAGAAAAGGACATGGAAAGTCAAAAGGCCTGTCTTCACTCTTAGTGGGTACATTGGATAGCGTACGGGATACTAAACCAGCACCTTACAGGATATTACATCAAACGCCAAACTCTGAAATATATTATGGTAAAGGTTTTATTGTTATTTTACTTCTTTTAATAATCAAACAAAATGTTGATTGTAACATTTTAATTTTATGTCATTGGGGAATACCCTGTTACTACTTTTTAAAGAATATAGTGATAAGTGTTATTTCTTAATAATTCTCTTTTCTTATTTAGTTTTATTTGTAAATGTTCAGTATTTGTATACTTAAAAGCATTGAAAACTATACCAGTTCAAAGTTTTGGTTTCCTTTCATACTTTAAACTCAAAATACTAAACCTAGCTACTGGCCAGCTTGTAAAGGTACAGATCATGAGATCTTGGTTTAATTCCTTGGTTGGGCTAAGTGAAAAAGAGGATGTTATGATATATTAAAAGAAACATTATTGAATTAATATGGTGACTTTAGCTATTTGAAAACATAGATTGTTTTGTTACCTAATATAAGAACTAGTAACATAACAAACAATTTTTGTTTTAATAAAAATTATTAACCATATCATGTGTACTCTGCTTTGACCTTATGAATATGTTATTGTATAATATTAGTTTATTCGTTTCATACAATTTGGTACATTTGTTAATAATATTAGACCTATAAGCTATATTAGTAAATGTCAAATAAGTGTTAAGAAAAATATTACAGAGAGTTATGATTATCTAGTGGTATACATGTGTGGATTCTTTTTTAGAGTAGTAGCAGGTTCAAATCCTTACCTGGCAGGTACCATTTATCTTATTTTTATTAAAAGAAACTTATGTGCTTTATTGTTAATTTCAATTTATCAATGTGGTATTCAGTCAAGAAAAATGTAGTGATCAAACCTGCTTGTCCTGGAAGTAATTCTGGAGTATGTTTAGCCTGCCAATACTTAGTTGAGTAATGTGGTGGATCTACACTATAAAACTGTCTTTCCTATAAGTGAGGAAGGTTGTGCCCTGGCCACCAGTAAGATATTAATAAACTGCTACTGACCTTTATTAGTTATTCATCACACCTTGAACCCGTTTTCTTTACTAAAGTTTTCAATGCCAACAAATAGGATATTTTAGTTAGATACATAAATAATATTTTATTGTACATTGTACCAGAAACATAAATATGAAACAAGGTAAAAAGAAAAAAAAAGTTATATGCAAAATATGGCCTTATCGCTGCACAGCATTTTCTACCAAGCAACCTATTGGTTAGTGGTATTGCTTAACTGAAATTATATTTTATTAGGATGAAAATTATTTATTCTTTCTAATATTCACTTGCTTGACACATTCTGATGGATACAGAAAGGTCACACAACTCCTAAAATTTATTTGCATATAAAATATTTAATGTGACTAAATTTTCCCCATTATACAGTAATAGCAACAGCATTAACAGAACAAGAAATACGTAGTGACTGGCAATGGCTTTTTGATAATGTGAGTGCAACATTACACTCTTTTGATACTGAGGAGGAGATTACAGAGTTTGTTAGCTGTAAAATTAATTCAATCATTGCAACAGAACAGGAGAATTTAACAGAAGGTGAGTTTTACAAGGTTATATGAAAGTATATTAATGAAGTATGCAATTGTATGTATGTGACCTGGAAAACTTCATCAAAATTTTTTGACTGAAATTAGTACTATATAGGAATTCTTAAGCTTTATTATATTAGTGCTTATCTTCCCTCTCATCTGATTGTAAATGATGATTTAATCTAAGATGGTAATATGTTAGTATTGTATTGACTGAATAATCATTTATATTAATTTATTTACTGGTATATAACAAAAATTGTCCTATTTGAATTACAAATATGAATAATGTGTGTAAGTCATGTCTGATATCACCAATCGGGGGGATTGGATATACAAATATATTTGTGTCCTCTACTGATATTTAGGGGCCAGTTAAGAGTATTGTTTTTATAGAAAATGGGGTCCTCTAACTGTGATGCTGATTGGATAAAATACTTGCTAAATGTATTAGACTGGCTTAATTAAACATTACTTATAAAATGGGTTGTGCAGTAACACCAAAGTTGTTATTTAAAGTAGATGGTGTTAGCAGTGTAGTCTTCAATTACTGTTAGTATGTTATACAACATGCATGTTTATCAACTGTCACATTGGTCTAGGGGTCAGCTTGTTGGGCTACAGACACGAGGTTCTGGGGTTGTTACCCGAGTTCGGTGAACTCAAAAGTTTTTATTGAGTATTCTTTTAAGAAATTTACAGTATTTGCTTGAAGTTCTTGATGTGCTCCAGTGCCTAGGTGTTAGAGAGCACGTTAATCTGTTGGTTCTGTGCCTGATCCCACTCCAGTTGTGTTGCCTTCCCATTAGACTATTAGAGTGATGAGGAATAGAGAGCACTTGTCCAAGTGCTTCTCTCATGTGTGGTGCAAGTGCAATCTCTGTACAGGATTGGCTGCTGTGGCTAATTTGGCCAGGAGAAGATTTATGTTATTTTATTTTCCCTCACAGATGAAGATAACATGGCGTATAAAAATGTTGAATATGAGTTCCATCAAAGGTTTTCAATGCCCAAAGATGAGAAATTGGTATGCTATTATTCATGCAGGTGAGTACATCAATTAACAGTACAATGTACCCGATATTGTAATAATGTGGGATATACCTTGATAGCAGGGGTGTGCGAATAATTCGAACTTACGAATTAGTCGTTCCAAATTGAATGTTAATATTCGATTTGAAACTCGAATCGAATAATTCGAAAATTCTCCATTCGAATCTAATTAAATTATTAGTAAATTTTCGAGTATTTTCTATTCAGGGTTACTTACGTTCAATATTCAAATATAAATTTAACAGTCGTAAATCTGTCGTTCTTTGGACTACTTTGTAGCATAATAAATTGCAAATTGTAGAAATATAGTAGAAGAAAATGACTCCCTGGTGAAAAGTTTTTCGGAATCTCTTGCCAATGGCAATATCTACATTTATTATTGTACAGAGATGAACATATATAGAAAATGAGCAATAGTATTCTTAGGGTAATTGATTTTTAAACGGAAAGTGTATTATTCGTAAGTCGAATATTTCGACACACGATTTAAAATATTTAAATAGAAACAATTGAAAATGTAGAAATACTTAATTAATTGGCGATTTATTGGAATATTTCCAAAGTATTAGATTTTTTCGAATTATGCGACATTTTTTCGAACTATTCGTAAAATTTCGAATCGATATTAATATTCGATTCGATTCGAACGATAGTCGAACACCCCTATTCGACAATTTGTATTTAATTTGCTATGAAAATTGTAACAGGAACCCCATTTTTATAACATGAATCAAAAAATATGTGTGATGTAATATGTATACAATGAAGACTTTGATTCCTAAGTGTGTTATGATGTTACGAGAGAGGGAGAGAGTCTGAACTTATATACGAATTGGACCTTTTTGCAATTTGTTTTTAAATGTGTTGCGTACAAAGTACACATGTCAGAAGTGAAACTTCTTGGGCACACTAATTTTTAAGTCTTGTTTATATTTATACAAATTTAAAACTTAAAATTCCCGAGACTCAAGAGTGTCGAAAATTAATGCAAATTTATTGTAATCTCAAATTAACGAATTGTAAATTTAATTGCCACGTGTTTTATGTCAATATAAGGAGTTATTAATTAATATTTTGTTTTTGAATTTAAAATTTAGAAAAGAGGATTTGTGAAATATATTTACTTTATAAAAATTGGTATATTAAATGTCAAGTAGCAAATTGAAATGCCACATGTTATTTGTAAATATTAAAACTACCTAACTTTCAAATGAATTAGCATCAAAAACGCTGCACATCTTCGTGAAGCCAATCACACGTATCATCCGTAAAAAATATACCCTTATGCGCCTAAAGAAGTTTCATTTCAACAACTTTGTTTTCTAAATCTATATAATATTATGCTGGAACGTAAAATTTTTGCGTGACGTATTTGCTGGTAGGGTGGTAACTAATCACGACCGAAGCCTCCCATCTGTCTAGACTCAGATAAATTAGAAAATGTATTTCTTAATTTTCCCTATCGAACGTGGGAACTCTACTAGCGAATCGAGCATTCGCAACATTGTACCATCGGAGCCGTTATATGAATTTAAGTAACTTTATTACAACTTATCCAGAAAGTATAAATATGATATAACTGTTACGTGCTCTGCATTTTTATCTATCACACGGTCACGTTGTTTGATGAGTAATGCAGTTTATTGCTCGATATCTATTGAAAATAGTTTTACGGTCTTGTTGGCGTAATATTGTGCATAATCACTCCTTTTGGAGTCCTGGGTTCCTTCCTAGAGAGTGAAAATTTATAAATTCGTGTTGTAAACTTTTTGTTTTCGGCACATTGTATTATGAATCCAAAAATTTATATCGCCTAATTTTTTGCCCATCTATCGCATGTCGCATTACCATTACAGTCAGCCACGAAGATGGGTAGAATAAAAAACGCTCGGCAACTGGCATGGCAAATTTCTCGCATCATTAGCTTCCCTTTAATTCTAGTGTCATAAAACAATACAATGTTCTTTCACTATAAACAATGTCATTTATGGATTTATATCATAACCTAGAATAAAGTTGTTTGTGCAATTAATGTAAACCCAGTGATTGCCAAATAATAGAACTCCAATCATAAGATATACTTATTTACGAATAAAGAGCCAACTAGCGTCGTTTGCTTGTCACAATAGTGTACGCGTGTCAGTCGTAAACACGACATAATAGAAAGCAAAGTGGACGGCGGGGCGTTGGGTGAAGAATCTGGTGGGATTTTCATTGATCCTGAATCAGCATCTTTGCGAGTGTGGGCTGTTGATGGGGCTCACAACATTGTTATTTAATATGTTTTAGATAAATACGCGACTAATTGTATTCAATGTTTGTTCTAGCTATTGGAAAGGTAAAATGCCTCGACAAGGCTGGATGTACCTCTCTGTCCACTACATGTGTTTCTATTCATACATATTTGGACGTAAAACAACTATAAAAATACGATGGGCAGATGTCACAGAACTGGCTAAAACTAATAGCTTATTATTTCCTGACTCAATAAAAGTTGTGACGAGAGATGGTGAACACTATTTCACTATGTTTTTGAAGAAAACTGAGACATTTGCTTTGATGCAGCAACTAGCTAATATAGCAATGAAAGAGTAAGTTTTTCTACGTTATATTACAGTGCTAAAATCAAAATCTACTTTATCATTCACTATGTGAATCATTTGTTTCATATTCGATCAATAAATCAAATTTAAAAATTTTTAATATACTATAACACTGTTTTTAATCTTAACTGTTAATGACATTAAAGAACGACTTTGACACAAAGAATGACGCAAAGAACGTCTTAAAGAATGACTTAAAGAACGAGTACAAGAATGACTTAAAGAACGACTTCAAGAAAGACTTAAAGAGCGACATAAGATAAAACTCCACTCTGTCTATCCTTATCAATACAATATGATATCAATAATAATTTTTGAATGTGACTCTTGTGTTAAGTCGAAATATTTGTACTTTTACCACTTAAAACATAAATTAAATCCTATATTCATTTTATTTCTATTTATCTATGTGTAATGGAATTTGTGGTCGGTAAATATAAAAATTATTATTTAGATTATTAAATTATCATGAATTAAAATTAAATTAACGCTTCTGTATTGTTTGTCATTGACAATGTATTTGCAACGTACACTTAATACCCGGTATTATATCTTGTCGATATATATCACTGCTTTGGAAGAATAATAATATTTCCAAAAAGTAAATATCACAGGAGAGATGATTCAAAATTTAACACATTAAAATTAAACAATGATATATTACCATTTTGGAATTGGTGATTTGAATATGAGAAAATTCTATTATGGAATCTGCTGTATCCTTATCTTAACATTGGATTGTGTTATTATTTAACTAAACCAGCAATATGTCTATACATATATATCGCTGTTTTGAATGAATAATATATATTTTCTTGGGTTAAAAACTCATGTTTAATTAGCCAAAAATGACACTGCGGCACCACAAAGTGTCATTAATTCATTTCAAATATGTGTCACTGCTATTAATTAATAGTTAATATCTTCTTGTGTTTAAAACTCATATTAAATTTGACAAAAATAATACTGTGGTACCACAAAATATCATTACTTCATTTCAAATATATAACACTGCTTTGAATGAATAATTTGTATTGTCTTGTTTATACACTCAAATTTAAAACTCCGAAAACGACACTGTGGCACGACAAAATGTCATTATCTTATTACTTCATTTCAAATATATAACATTGCTTTAAATGAATAATTTATATTTTCTTGTTTAAAAACTCATATTTAAATCGGCAAAAATGACACTATGGAACCAGAAAATGTCATTGTCATTAGTTGGTTTCAAATATGTACCACTCCTTTGAATACTCTTATTTTTTCTTATGTTCATATTGAAATCGCCAAAAATGTCACTGGTACCATAACATGTCATGGGTAAAAGTTTTTTCAATATTTCAATGGCTCTCCAGTAGAATT
Source organism: Elymnias hypermnestra (assembly GCA_015832385.1). Taxonomy (NCBI): domain Eukaryota; kingdom Metazoa; phylum Arthropoda; class Insecta; order Lepidoptera; family Nymphalidae; genus Elymnias; species Elymnias hypermnestra. Next base: position 3,641,943 of record JACTOM010000925.1, read on the forward strand.
AGATTATTTGAATTATACCACTATTCTTCTAAAGGAACTATGTGTAATAAAAAACTGTTTTGTCGCTAAATTATATTAAGGGCATATGTTTTATTGTTCAAGGTTAATAGATGACAAATCCGGTACATTTAACATTGACAAAGAATTGTTGACGAAGTTGAGCAAAAACGTGCCTAAAAAGGCATCTTTTTTGAAAAGGGATTTGGATGCAAGGAAACAATCAAATTTATATACCTTAAGGTTTCGATTACCGCATACGGAAAAGCTAGATGGATCTGAAGAGTGTACTTTGTGGACTCCCTATAATAAAAAGCACAATTGGGGGCGATTGTATCTGTCGCAGAACTTTATCTGTTTTGACAGTCGGGTATGTATGAAGTACCTATACTATTACTTTTGCTATATCCACATCTTTATAACTTGTAATTATAGTTCGTTCGCCTTAAGAATGCAGTGAGTCATCCTTTTTCTAGTCTAAAGTGTTCATTTGAAGGCATAATTGTGACCTTGCTCAGCCTTTAACTGGTGACTGTGAACTTGACCCTTGTGATTTGACTTGACGTGTAATTTGATAAGATTTGATTGTTTAGGGGACGGAGCTATGCCAGCGCATATTAATGACTCGCTGCATTCTCAACGCGATCGAACTATAGGAGTGTGCAAATATCGATTGAATCGAATCGATTTGGACATTAACATTTGATTTCAATTTCGAATAATGCGACAAATTCAAGTGACACGAAAAATTTTGAACATTTCGCGAATTATCGAAATATCACTGGATTCTATAAATTGTTTCTCTTTTCAATTCTTTTTGTTCGTATCACTTTGTCAGTAACATAAAAAATTTAGACATTGGCAAGATACCTTTTCAATTAATTTTGGTTTTTATTATTAATTTCCCTTTGGGCAAGTTGGAATTTAATGAAGAATTGCAATGTTTTATAGTTCTCGAAATTAATTTCCTAAAGATTTTTTGCTCTTCTTTTTTTCTAAGAATAAAAAATAGTCAAGTTTTTTGAACAAAAAATTGTAACAAACTTATTATTTATGTAATTGTATTTAATGGCTTAAATAAATTGTATATTAATTGTTAATTTCACATTTTAATATAATAATTCGCGAATTTTTCGGAAAAAATAATTATTCGAATTTTGAACATTTAAAATCATATATTTATGTATTGGTATGGAAATGAAGGCATTTACGTTTTTTCGTATAAGCTTATACATTTATTTATTGCATTCAACTATTTCAAAAGATATTATGTCGAAATTATTGTTTACTACCTTTTCCCCGTGGTGTTACCGTCGTAATTCTTATTCTATTAACCCGATATTAGTGAAAGTCTACGTTGTGAAATGAACATGTATGACGAATGTCAAGTCAAAGAATAATGGTAAAGGAAATCTCTCAGTAAGCTTTGCTTATATCCGCATCCCGTGTGGATATGGGAAAACGTTCTTAGTAAGCGTCTACGTTTTCAACCTTAAAAAGTGGCCTATGTTATTTCTCAGGCTATAGAATATCTGTGTATCAAATTTCACAGACAGACAGAGTTACTTTCGCATTTATAATATTAGTAAGGGTTATCTAATTCTATTATCATCATTTGCTAATATGTCAAATAAATTACCACAATAATGTCAAGATAATATTATATGTGTAATTTTTTTAAACGTCGATTTCAATACATGAAAGATAAGGAGAAAAACGAGGTGTTTATAATTTTTCGCTAGTTATTATTGAAAAAATCATTCAGGTTATAATAATTTATCTGCCAAACAATTTTTAATTCTCGGTTGCTAAAATATAGCCATATTTTTATTAAACTGCGAGGAACATTTTTAACGCCATTACCTATAATATAACTGCGTCATTGGTCTACTGGTTACCATGTTCGACCACATACATGAGCTCCTGGGTTCGAGTACCGAGTCGGGCCAATTCAAAAACCGATATTGAGTTTTCTATTACGATTTTCTCAATATTTGCCCGAAGTTGGGAAGGTGGCGGTGTGATCCACACCCGTGCCTCGGAGAGCACATTAAGCCGTTGGTCCTGCGCCTGATCTCTCTCCGGTCGTGTCGGATTTCCGTCACATCGGCCTATGAGAGTGAAGGAATAGAGAGTGCACTTGTGTACTATGCCTGCCAACCCTGGGTTTATGCTCTAATAACCCTCCCTCGTATTTGTGAGGAGGCCTGTGCCCAGCAGTGGGACGTTAATAGGCAGCAACTTACTTTTTTATAATATATTTATTATAAATTTCTGGATGTTTTTTTTTATAAATAACATTTTAAAGTACTAAGATAAGAAGTTATGCAGAAAAATTAAAAATAACCTCATTGAACTAATGAATACTATGTCAATATTTCCGGCTATTGTAACGATTGAATAATGGCGATAATTTACAGTGATTACTGTAATTATTACTTTTATTTTTCGTTGTATCATTGCCTCCATATAATTAGATTTTGGCGTCTGTCTGGCAAAATGGAGCGAGTGCTCAAATTGAAATTAATTTGTCATAAAATAAAATAAATTTAAAAACTGGAGCGAGAACGAACACAGTTCGTCGACATCGTCGTCGAGACGTCCGACAGTGTGAACACGTTTTTGTTTCAACTGCAATGGATTTTCATGTAAAAAAACAATATTTTTTTTCGATATAATATATCCTAATGTTATATCGACACTGTGCGATATATCGAACAAATATATCTATATTTAATAAATATCTTAAGTAATTACTTGTAATAGGTAGTCGGAATAGTCTGTTCGTATTTAGTCAATATGTCCCCTAGTCTCCTAGGGCTACCAACCTCATTGTGTCGTACCATATGGTGTTAGAAAGGTGTCATTTCAAGCTTCATTTAACAGCACAAAAAAAAAAATTCGGCGAAGCAGAAAAAAAGTTACAGTTGTTCAAAAATGAGTAAAAATAATGAAGAAATTCGCTGTATTTTGATTTTTTTTGTATAAAAAGTAGAGAATGCCACGCAAACCACCAATGAAATTTATGAAGTTTTCGGAGATGATGCTGTATCAGTTCGTGTAGCACAACAATGATCCTCTCGCTTCGGTTCGGGAAATTTCGATGTGAAAGTTGCACCTCGCTCTGGTCGACCTATCGTTGAAAAAGTCGATGAAATTATGAAAAAGATTGACTAGGACGGTCACATAAGCAGCCATGACATCGCCAAGGAACTAAACATTCACCATCAAACGGTTTTAAACCATTTAAAAAAGGCTGGCTATAAAAATAAGTTCGATGTTTGGGTACCACATGATTTTCTGTAAAAAATTTAATTAACACCTCCGATTCTATGCTGAAACTTTGTGATGTTGAGTGTTTGGTGGGATTGGAAAGGAATCATCCACTGTAAGCTGCTCCAGCTTGGTCGATCGATTGATTCTACACTTACTGTCGACAACTGATGAGATTGAAGCAAGGAATCGAAAAAAACGGCCAGAAGTGATCAACAGAAAGGGCATCGTCTTCCAGCACAACGCTATTCCACACACATCTTTGATGACTAGGCAAAAACTGGGAGAGCTTGGCTGGGAAGTTTTGATGCGTCCACCATATAGCTCTAACCTTACACCATCGGAATACCATTTGTTTTGGTCAATGCAGAACTCCTTTAATCGAGTAAAGTTGGCTTCAAGAGAAGTCTGTGAAAATGACTTGTCGCAGCTTTTTGCTGAGAAACCAGAAAAGTTTTGCACTGATGGAATAATGTCTCTAGCGGAAAAAAGGCTAAAGATGGTAGACCAAATTGGTAAATATTTGGTTCAATAAAGTTCTTTATGAATATTTAGAAAAACTTGAAGTTTGGTTAGAAATACGAAAAGTCTTTTTCGACTACCCTTTATTTAACTACTCTATAATATTAAATAGGGATCAGATTAATTATGAGTAAAAACAAATCTAGATTATTTATACGAAAAAGAATCCCAAGGCCATACGAAGCAAAAGCCATAGCAGCTGCCCATAAAGATTAGCAGCTTTGTCTTTTCTACCAAACCAATATGAAAGATTTATAAATCCCAGTACTTTCTTTTAAACGTTTGACGTTTTGATTTTTTTCTGTGTTTTTGTTGTCTTTGTCTGTGTCGCCGCTGAAACCCAGCGTTGGTATTGAATCCCAACAATCGCTAAGCGATATTACCATTTTCGGTGTCACATTTTTCTGCGACGATTTTAATTGTGTTGTAGCATATCTATATAATATTTTTTTAGAAATAAAAGTTTTTTTTTTAAATGTAATATAAAACTTACCTGCAGGTCTCGCATCTTGTCCGCCTCACAATACCTCTTCGTAACGTGTATCAAGTGGAGCGAGCGGATTCAGGAGGTGCGGGTAGTTCAGGGGAATCCGGCAGCATTCTCATCACCACTGCCCATCACACGAGCTTCTTGTTTGGCAATATATCCGACCGCGACTTCCTCTGTTACAAGATATCTGAACTTCTCGCTAAGTTGCCGAAGTGAGTTAATCACTCAATTATATATTTATATGTTTATATATACATACATAGCATCACGCCTCATTCCCATACGGGTTGGCAGAGACTACGTCTTTCCACTTGCCAAGATCCTTGCATATCTCCTTCGGTTCTTTCATTCTCATTTAACCTTTCATACAAGTTCGTCGGTTTAGAGTACTCTTCACCTGGCCCTTATTTAAAATGTCCCAGATTTGGTCCGGGAACGTTCGCCTAGATCTTCCCCTTCCAACTTTCCAATTCACTCTTGCCTAAAAAATTCTTTTTGTCAGTCTCATTTCATTCTCTCTATGTGCCCAAACCATATAAGCATACCTTTCTTAATTTTAGTCACTACATCTTCTTTTGAACCACAATGTTCTCTTATTACACTACTTCTTACTTTGTCACTCAGTTTCAATACACTCAACGCTCTAATCTCTACCGCTTCTTCTGGCATACCAAAATTTTACTACTATACATAAGAGTTGGCACCAACACTTCTGCATGCCCAGCCAGTCTGGTCCTTTGAGACACCATCTGGCTATTCATCAAGGCGTGCAGAGCACCATTTACCACATTCCCTGCATTCACTCTCCTTTCAATATCACTTTCACTCTATGTCTTATCATATATAATATACAATGGTATATAATATAAGATTAGATATTTGTCTGCCCTGTCTCTTTATTTAAAGTTCACTTTTCTGTGTTAGTTTTTAGAGCTGAAGAGTTTGTTTGCTTGAACGCACTTATATCAGGAACTACTGGTCTGAGTTTGAAAATACTTTCAGTTTTAGATAGCACGAGGAAGGCTATAGGCTACCTTCTGAGGTTGGCTCACTATAACGCCTAATATGGCTATTAAATTTGTTCTCTGTCTTATGTGACTCAGAGGAAGCTGTGCGATATATGTTATATGTATTGCACAGCTATAGACAATCTGCAATAACCATTGTTTAAGCCTAACATAAAATATGAAACTGTGTTAAAATTATACTATACTTTATTATTTACAGAAAATAGCAAGAAAACATAAGATTTAATCTCTTAATCCAAAATTCGATTCCATTTCACAGTTGATTCAAATATTTTGAATTTATTTTGGAAGATTGGCTTTTATGTATTGTGTCCCTAATCTTCCAAAAAACACCGAATAATCTAGTTTTTCTTGTATCAAAAAGTCATATTCAATCCAGTAAAAATAATGCTGTGATACCACAAAATGTAATTATGTCATTTTCAAATAACTCATATCTAATATTTGGTTTTTTGAATTGTGTCACTGTTCTTACAAAAAACAGCGATAAATCCTTTTTTTGTTAATATATATATTTTTTAATTTTGCATGTAAAGCTAATTTCCATCCTTAACGATTTCATAGTATGCCATTCTTAACAATTACATCACTTAAAATTGGGGATAGAATTGGATTGGTGGATCTATGCGAGCTTTCAATAGATGGCGCTGTACAATTTCTTGTACAATAAATTTTATTTATGATTTAATATTTGAAAGACCGATCTGGGTTAACGTGAAAAAAAAGTTTGACTATTGACCTTAAGAAGATAAGCTTTTTACAGAAAAATGGTACTTTGATCTACAAATGTTTTTTATAGAGTACTGAAAAGTAGCATTTAACACAAATAAGAGAAAATTTTCATACTGTTGCACTAGACCCCTTACTTGAGAAGATTTACAAAGAATAACTAGTCACAAATTGAAATGTATTGAAAAATATCAATGTTGTGGTTCCTTTGTTAGAATCTCCTAATAATTGTATATATTCATATAACAGTGAAAAATTGAGACCTTAAAGAGATTTACAGTGCTCTAGTGGCATATTTATAAAAATTACAAAAGTTTCTTCACGGATTATAATATGAGTATGTTTGGACGTGTATAGTTTTTATCTATATATATATATTTGTTTTGTCTTGTCTCTATCTAATCTCTATTTCTATGGTCAGTGACTTTATATAATGTGTTTAATCTGATGTGTTTACTTCTATCAAGCACACTAACCTTATTAATCAATCTAGCAAAGGGGACTTGCAGCGACTTCATCTATAACGCATCGTGCATCGCTGTGGCTTCTAACATTAATGGGATAATTTTGTGTTTTTAAAGAATATTTCTAATTATTTTCTTGAACAACAGTGATGTGTACAGGGAGAAGTCGTCGAAAACGTTAAATATCCACGAGGGAGGTGAATGGGCGCCGCAACCACCACTAATGACTCTGTTCAAAACTCATCAAACATCATCTATAAGGCAAATGCAGGAGAAAAAGGTTACTATGCAAATTTTTTGAAGAATCAAGTTCACAGGTCGGAGTAGGTAGATTAATTTTATATACATGCGTCAAGATCTATAATGTAAAAATAATTCGCAAAATGTGTTGGTAAGCCCATCACTCAACAACGCCTGGGTCAATTTTGACAATTCTTTTTTTAAATGTTCGTTGAAGTTCAAGAATGGTTTTTCGAATAATTGCAGGGGAAAATGCTAAAAACAGCTCTTTTATGTTTCAAAAACGTTTTCTAACTAAAATGTAGAGTCAATTTGACCTTTATTGCTATTCAATAAAGTTCATAATAAATTGCTAGTACTCACTGTTGTCTAAGCAATGTAGGTGTGTTCCTAACGTCAAAGAGTCAATTAGCACTTTATTACCGCTGCACAAAGTTCAAAATTAATTGAATTGTCAGAAAATGTAAGAGCTATAGTTATTTAGTACTGCTGTAATTTCATTTCGAAAATCATTCGTAAAACTGCAATCTGCCACATTCCAATTTTTTTTGACAGAACGAAGTCTGTCGGGTTTGCTAGTATTATAATATGAATATGCTATTCTATCCATAATATGCGGGAAGTACAATTCAAATATAGTAGTTCAAATCCCGGAAAAAGTTCCGGGATTTGAACTATGGAATAAAATAAAAAACATACAGATTGGCTAACAAAATCGTTTATTATTAATACAATGAACAATTATTTTTTATTCGCATCGGATACCATTTCATGTTTTGACTGTCAACATTAATACTATTAAAATATTCATACTTATTCATACATCAATATTTTCTAATTTTAAAGTCCTTTGACGTGTAATATCCATTTATATGTGGGAAATGATCGTTTAACATCTATAGACGTCAAAGAATCAAGTTTAAAATAAGATATCAGATCATTTGCTTTGTTTTTTTTTTAGTACTGTTACATGAACATGAGATAACGTAACAAAAGGCCCTGTCTATGTTTTGTCTCATACTGACAAGAATCATTTTTAATTCAACAGAAAGGGACAAAATACGGTGTAACTACTTATATTAAATACAATACTGTTTTCTTTCTAGCTAATGCTAGCACTGGCAGCGTAAATTGATATTATTAAAACGTTTTTCACCTTAAACACAGGTTCATGCTAATTTCAATTTAAATACCGGAACTAATATAATAAATATGAAGTTTCGGTATTTTGAAGGCATATCCATATTATTCGCTATGTTTGACGTCAACGACCTTAAATTAATCTACCTACTCATGTTATATATATACAAAATATGGTACTTGCCTGGTCCAGTCATCCCTATTACGAGCTGAATTCAGTGACTGACTACAACTTAAGTTTACAAAAGTTAAACTTACTTGAAACTTTAACTCTGTAGGAGAAACAATGGGAGGATCATATGTCTGAAGTGGGTCGAGGCGTCAGCATGTACAGGACCACCGAAGGAAGCGAACTGGTCGTCAATGGTATCCCCGAATCTCTACGCGGAGAACTCTGGAGCGTTTTCTCTGGATCCATACTACAGAAAGCACAAAATAAAGGATTGTATGAGAAACTGGTGAATGACGCGCTATCATCGAAAAACCAAGCCAATGATGAAATAGAAAGGGATTTACATCGATCACTACCGGAACATCCTGCCTTTCAAAATGATGTTGGTATGTGAAATGACTTTATAAACACAATAGCAAACTTGTTTTTATTAAAACGTTTGGATTTATTCCTGTTGATGTGCTAGTTAAGCCTGTATGCATATGTATACAATTGTGAATAAATGTCTGTAATTTATTACAGCCCGTAATGACAGTATCTTTGGTAATGTTACATTAAGTACTGTATTAAAGTATAGCAGTGACGTTTTGGCTGTAACTTTCTGGTCAATTGCCTTTACTTAAACGAGCGTTACTTAACCGAGCGTGATGCTATAGTTTTTCAAAGTGAAATGAATGAATGAGACGCAACGGAGTTGCCAAATAAGTTGCGGGATCGAGCTATTATATACATGCATATCTGGTTCAAGTATAAATTCATTAATGAAATATTTTCTAAAAAAATTAATTTAGGTTGTACAGCGCCATCTGTTGAAAGCTCACTTAAAAGCTTCATGTGTTTCTATGTAATTAATCTTTTCTTCTCAATTACCACACTTTATTTAAAAGAGCGTTACATGATTGAGCGTGATGCTACAGTTTTTCAAAGTCAAGTGGATGTAGGGGATGCAACAAAAGTTGCCAAATACTTTGCGGGATCTATATACATACTAACTGACCCAGCAAACGTTGTTTTGCCATAATTTATAGGTTAGTAGAATATAATATATATATTTATTATACGTACGTATGCATATATATATGCATACGTACACACATACATATACTCGTACATATTTTTATGTGCTGTATCACAAAAAATTAATAATTTCGTCCCAAAACTTAAAACAAAAATTTAAGGGTGAACAACCCTTATCACTTAGGGGTATGGAAAATAGATAGTAGCCGATTCTCAGACCTACTGAATACGCATATAAAATTTGGTACAAATCGGTAAAGCCGTTTCGGAGGAGTACGGTAACTAACATTGTGACAGGAAAATTTTATATTTTAGATAAATCTGGTATATATATTTACAACTACATATAAATCTGGTTCTAATTTTCAATCATGAATAAAATACCTTATTATGACAGTTCTACAAATGTTAATTTTTTATTTTCTGAAAATTGATTTCAAGTGGTACAGAGCCATCTATTGAGAGCTCACTAGTTAGTTTCGTGCCAGATAGTCTACGGATTGACTTTAAAAGTTTTTATGTTACATGTTTTTAGGTATATCTGCATTACGTCGTACTCTTTGCGCATACGCTTTGAAGAATCCTACCATAGGATACTGTCAAGCAATGAACATAGTAGCTTCTGTGCTACTTATATACTGTCCTGAAGAGCAAGCCTTCTGGTTATTAGCTACTATCTGCGAAACACTTCTGCCTGATTACTATAATACCAGGGTTGTTGGAGCTTTGGTAAGTATATTTTTTTTTTTCAATATTAAGTTTATATTAGTGCTCTATTGTCACTTTATAAAATTCCAGCAAATTCTTGAACTGAAATGCCTCTATTCCTTTGCTATGGTTCTTTTTGATAAATATACACATATTGAGGTACGTGTTTTAAAACTAATATATCGGAAATATTTTAATTTAATTTAATGTAAGAAAAAAACTGAATTAAAGTGTGTAGGAACATGTGCAGTGTGTATTTTTCAAGTGGGTTCTGGTGGCATAATCTGAAATGAGTTTTTTGTTCAAAATATATAAGGTATGTTTTTCGTTGTTACCTTACTGTCTTTTTAATGATTATATTTAATTTTTTCGACCCTAAGTGTCAAAAAATTGCATTTGTAGCGAACGGGGGTACCAAAAGACCCCAGTTAATATTTATGGAAATGTGAAACAGAGTAATGATGATATCGCGTTTGTTTGACTAAAAGAAATAACAATTATCAGCGATATTTTTCAACTAAAGTAAATACTAGACAAGATTTCTTTATAATGCTATTGTAATTATCAAAAATAACGCACTGGCTTTCCTAATACTAAAGAGATTTTTTATTATGTTTTTATATGTCTCATGTATATCTCTATTCTCAGGTAGACCAAGGAGTTTTAGATGAGCTAACTAAAGCTCATCTACCGGAGTTACATGCAAAGTTAGATGAACTTGGCATGATGAAAATGATCTCACTATCCTGGTTCCTCACTCTCTTCATCAGCGTGATGCCTTATGAGTGTGCAGTTAATGTGATGGACTGCTTCTTTTATGATGGAGCAAAGGTTATATTTCAGGTAAGTTTTTACAGTATAGAAAATGCTGATAATGCCATTTTTATATATATCTTAAAGTGAAGTCGAAGTGTTCATCGCAGTGTAAAAAAATCGTATACGCACTGCCGGAGAAAAATGGAGCATAATTTTTGTCGTGGGTGACAATGCCATACTTTTCTCCCTAGGTGCGTAATATTCTTATCATCCTTAAATCTTAACGTGCAATTTAATGATATTTAGCCACATATTCCTTTGGATTTATATTTGTTTAAATAATCGTTAAAATTGTTTCCTTATTACATGGTTTATAGGTGACATTGACAATTTTGGATATAAATCGGGAGAAGCTTTTAAATTGCGTTGAGGACGGTCAAGCGATGCAAGTATTGAATGACTACCTCGCTGGTATATACAACGAAGAGGCGATGGCTTTGTCCACTGAACCGAGGACTGCAGAAAGGGTAAGAATACTAAAATTTTGGTAGTTACAAGAATTTAAGGGTACTTTTTATGTTGAGTTTGTTTTGATAGGGAACTAGTGTGAAGGAATTTGTATATTTGGGATCTAAATTTACAAAAGATGAAACATGTGAAAGTGATATCGAAAGGAGTGAATGCAGGGAATATGGTAAACGCTGCTCTGTACGCCTTTATGAATAGCCAGAAGGTTTTCAATGGCCCAGACTGGCTGTGCATGGAGGAGTGTCGGTGCTAACACTTATGTATGGTAGTGAAAGTTAGGTATGGCAGAAGAAGCATAAAAGTAAAGTAAATGTGTGAGCGGTGAGAGCGTTGAGAAGTATGAGTGGATTGAAACAAAGTAAGAAATAGTGTGATAAGATAACTTTGTGGTATTGGTTTGGGCGCGTAAAGAAAATGAATGAAAGAAGACTGACATAAAGGAATGAAAGTCAAGAATGAAAGGGTAAGACCATGTCGAAAGTTTCTGGAGCAAATCCAGCACATTTTAAATAAAGGCTAGGTCAAGAGTACTCTAAACCGACGAACTTGTATGAAAGGTTTAATGAGAATGAAAGAAGCGAAGGAGATGTGGTCTCTGCCTACCCCTATGGGAATGATGGGCTGGTTTTCCAAAGTACTATGTTTACAGACGATAAAAATTCAAGAGTTAGTCTACCAATCCTACCGGTCCTACGGAGCAGCTGTCAGTAGCGAATGTATTGAACATCTACGACTCAAACATCGACTTCGAGTCGTGAGGCAGTTAGAAGATAGTCTCGAGAAGAACACACTGAGAGCGTTACAACAGGACAAACTTCTAGAAGCGAACGAATTACAGGTATATATTTATTAACTAGTATCTAATTAGGCTGAAATATGGGAAAATTAAAATCCAAATCAATTGGGCTAATTTTTGGGAGATCGTACGAATATGTCGTATCTTGACGTTATCTTTAGTCTACGTCACGAAAGGAATATGTAAGTAAGTATTCTAAATGAGTTAACAAGTGTTCATTTTATAGAGATACTTCTTTTCACTCGTCATTTAATAATTTAATATACTCATTTTTATAATATATAAATATTTCATAAATTCTATTTTGTAAATTTTAAATTAAAAAAAAAACAAAATTAATAAATTTTTATAAAGTTAAAAAACACGTGGCATTCTTATTTACAATTCGTCATTTGAGATTTCAATAAATTATTTGTATTAAAGTGTCGAACACTTTTAATATTTTAATGACAATTAAATTCAGTAAATCCTAACATCTCATCCTTTTCCCCTCTCTCTAAGTCCCTCGGAAATCTAAAGTTTTACATTTGTATAAATATAAACACGACTTAAAAATTAGTTTGCCAGAGAAGTTTCACTTCTGACCTGTGAACAAATCAAATCAAAATATCTTTATTCAAGTAGGCATATTACAGCAATTTTTGTTTTTTCTTTTCTTTTCCACACTCTAATTCTAATGTACGTCTGATGATGATACTCCAGAACGACTTAAAATCTAAAGTTACGAGGGTTCCTTCGCGCCCCGATCCGAGAAGAGCCCACAACAAACTCAGTCGGGTTTTCTTTTTTTTTTGTTATCATCATCATTACAATATCATGTTAGTTTAATATATTTCAATTCAAATTAGAGCAGTTCGTTCACTCCCACGCGTTTCTATCGTCTAAGTACTCTTGCAACTTATAATACGAACTTTATACGCACGCACTTTTTTTTTTTTTATGAAACTATCTTTTCATTTAGCTGTACTACACGATGCTTTAAACTAATGATATATTTTTTAAATCAGGATCGATTTTATTCTGACCCAACATCAAAGTCATTAGTACTATCATCTGTTTTCATTTTCGGGAGCGGTCTCCTAACACCTTGTATACTGACACTTCTAACGATTATCATTATATTTCGACTATATTACACGAAACCTCAACGAATTATAAGCTTATGCCTTTCACAATCGCTCTATGTTAAATTTTTAGGAATTGCTGAGTGTAATTCGCGAAGAATTATTCTGGGCTAAACGAGTGCCATGCGAGCGTCTCGAAGCACCATATGAAGCCTACAGACTAGACTATGGACAGTTCAAGACATTGTTCTCGGCTTTGTCACCGTGGGCCAAAGGGGACTATGCTGATGCAATCACCACCAGGATGTTCAAGGTACGTATTTGTGCAAACTTCTTTTCACGTTTTTAGCAAATGAAGGTTAGACAGGAAGTGATACCAATACATCTAAATAACCTTATACCATACTGGATTTTATCATCACAAAAGATCAAGTGAAATCACAGTTAAACCCTTACCTTTCAACAATAACAAGATATTTATAGTAAATGTCATTTAAAACTTCTTGTGAAGTACATACGTGCACGCAAGCATACAGAGACACGAATATTTTACTACACTGTTACTACGGTTTGTTCGCGTTAAGACTGCCGTGAGTCAGTCACGAAGTCAAGTTCACAGTGCCCAGTTGAAGATTCTATAATGATGACTCGCTGCATTCTTGACATGAACAAACTATAGCCTATTATTGAAACAATATTTTTTTTTATTTTCTTTTTAGCTAATGGATCATGATGATGACGGATTGGTCAGCGCTCGGGGGTTGAGTGTAGCTGTGGGACTGAGCACTAAGGCCGATGCTCAACGGAGACTCAGGGCTCTGTACTGTGCTCATGCACCACCTTTACTCTCACCACTGGAACTGAGGCCCACACATTTTACGGAGACCGGCGAAGAATTAGCTACAGACGCCATTTCATTCTTCGACAGGTGAGTATGGAGACCTTGGGGAATATTCTTCTTCTTATGACTTAAATTTTTCTACAGATCTACATCCAAGGAGAATATTCTTTGACAGTTAAATATTCACGACATATAGTAGAAAAATAGGGCAGTCTCGGCCTGGAAACGAAAATCACGTGTGTGATGGCCTTATATGTAACTATGGCCTCGTGTTTTAAGCTGCCTTTGACACTTCAATAACCTAGTGGTTGCTATCTTATGGGGGGGAGGGAGGCACTAATTTAGGCGCATTACCACCAGTGGAATCTAACCAGTAAATTGAACTTTTCACCCCGCACTGAGAAGAAATAAATATACACGAAATATTTAACGGTCTTATAGAAAGCTTCAATATTACTGTCTATTAGGGGTGTGCGAATATCGTTCGAATCGAATGTTAATATTCGATTTGAAATTCCACGAATAATTCGCGAATTAATGAAATATCTCTGGGTTTTCAATCGTTTCTATCTAAATAATTTAAATCCTGTATCGAAATATTCGCCTTACCACTTACCCAGAGAACACTATTGCTCATTTTCAACGTATGTCGGTACCATAAAAAATGTTGATGGAAATATTGGCAAGAGATTCCGAAAAAAAATTCACCATGCAGTCATTTTCTTCTATTATATTTCTACAATTAACAATTTATTATGCAACAAAATAGTGGAAAGAACGCCGGATTGAAAATACTCGAAAAATCACTACTAATTGAATATAAGTTTACTAATAATTCAAATTATCCTAAAAAATCGTCAAGTCATCCCACTTCTGATATATAGAGATTAACAACACATATTCTTTTATTCATACGTATAATTCTATTAATCCTGATTTCTAGTCACTCTACCGCGTATAACCTAGATAGCGCGTGTAACCAAAAATTATTAGTCAAAAATGTATTTGAATAAATCTGATATTTAATACATAGGAGACTACATTTATTTTTTACGAATTATTTATTAACATTAGATTCGCAACGAATATTTCGTAAGTTTGAATTATTCACACACCCCTGCTGTCTATACAAATATGTAAATGTTCCGTGAAAACCCACAATAAACGCAGCCGGGTATAAAGGTTAAGAGTTTCGATTGCAGACGAAATTTTCGTGTTAGTTAATATAATTTTTAGTATTGGAATTTGGTTTTATTAATATAACGGATCGGAAACGTGGTCGCTGACTATGGACCTCATTCGGAAGCTCTAGAATCACTCAGCATGAGATGGAGAGGGCTATGCTCGGAGTTACAAATCGCGAACCTGCAGTGGCAATGGGCGGGGCACATAGTCCGACGAACCAATGGATGTTGGGGCCCGAAGGTGCTGGAGTGGCGACCCCGCACCAGACGACGTAGTGTAGGATGAGCCCCCACAAGGTAGGCCGACGATATAAGGAGGGTCGCCGGTAGACGCTGGAGCCAGGCGGCGCAAGATCGGGCCTTATGGGCATCATTTCGTGAGACCTATGTCCAGCAGTGGACGTCCATCGGTTGAAGCGACGGCGACGACGAATGTAGGCATAAGCGACCGAAATGATTTTTTATAAGTCAACTGGATGCAGCCCAGTGGGACGTTAAAGGGTAATTATTCATTGCAGTATGGAAAAACCCTCCACACCTGAGCCAAGCTTGCAACGATCAATAAGCGAAGTATGTGGGAACGGTGGGCAAATGGATAAATCAACGGACAGCACATACGGCCAATGTGGTGAGGTTTTATTATTACATTTTCTTTTTTCTCTTACAAAACCTAATTTGTCCGAAATAAAATTAAGTCATAAAACATTTGTTTTCATCCACAATCAAGTTTCATTCTATTTTATACAATGATGTTCTTATTTTACAATTTTTATTTTTAGTGTTCTATAAATTGTCTACGGCAGCATACGTTCTGGGCCCAAAATGACCTTTTGTAATACGTTTTAACCTTTAAATCATAAAACAACTTTTTCAAATACGTTTTGCCCCGTAAATTACCTTTTCACCTTAAAATAACCATTTTAATATTCATTAGTCTGATTTTGAAATGCATTTTGACTTTTTCAAACACTATTTTTCATTCAGAATCTTGGCAACCAGCAGACTGCGTACGAGCCTGTGCGTTAGCAGGTCTACCGTCACCAGCTGCTTCCACACCAGGAACACCGCCACCTCCTCGAACAGCCCCTCCTTTACCGCGGCCACATTTCCTAAGACTACTTGCGGCTTTGCACGATTTAACACAACATTCAACACCGCTATATGAAGCCGTCGCTAGAGCAGGTGAGGATTCTAATTCCATCTGTTGACATGTGACACAAACTTAAAAAATATGCTCATCTTCATCATCGCGGACTATATATTATTTTTGGTATGGTATGCTGGTAATAGAATTAACTTTGCTCTACGCTATTAACGTAGGACAGGCCATCAAAAACGACGTATCGTGGAGTTTTACTCATCACGTGATTTATTTAATCCATCGCAATGTTGCTCACGCCCTCTATGGGTAACTTCTTCGTAACAATAATGTCAATCTGTAATTCGCAGGGACATTGCTCTTGCAATTAGGCGAATTGAATCACTGGCCATCATTTGGACGTGAGGTATCACAAGATAGCCTCTACCTAGCAGCTGCAGCGCAACCTACTGTTGAGGTAAATGATATTTTTTTTAATTGCTGACAGTTTAGCGCTTGACTGTGATCTCACCCGATGGTAAGTGATTATACAGTCTAAGATGGAAGCGCGCTAATCTGGGTAAGGGCCGATACATCCCTTATTGTTTCCACACAGCATCGTACCGGAACACAAATCTCTTTGTTTGGCGGTACGTCTTTGCTGTTAGGGTGGTAAGTAGCCACGGCCGAAGCCTTCCACCAGTCCAGACTCAGACAAATTACTAAATACAATTCCCCAGGTTCGTGACACCAGGGACCGAATCCGGGAAATCTGCTAGTAAAGCCAATACGCGATCCGCTTGAGCTAAGCGAGAGAGAGGCGATATCGGCCTATTTTATTCCATAGTTTATTACAGCAACAATTGTTCATCAATATTCTATTACGACGTTCTAATGTAAAATTCTCGTTCAGAAACCGACTTTACATACAACCAATTTGTATATATACTTATTATACGTTTATTCTATCACATTGTATGTCATGAATTTATAGACTAACGAGGCATGCATTATAAAAATGAAAAAAAAAGAATATATAAAAAAAAAGTTAAATCATAAATAGTCATTATGAGACCACGATGCAAGTGATATTGGCACGCTGCCATATTGGCCTTGCATGCTCTATTAAGTGTCTTTCACAATACCTCTGTAATGCAACTTACGATAGATGAACGAAATAGTATAAGGTGATGAAAATCAAAATCCACTTTAAACAAGTACCTAACCCAGCAAACGTTGTTTTGCCATTTAATAACTATTATCGTTATTAAAAAATAGGGGTTGGTAGTAGGAGGGTAAAAATTTAGGACTAAATTCTACACCTTAAATATGTCATACCTACTGAATATACATATCAAATTTCAAAATTGATCAAGCCGTTTCGGGAGAGTATAAACACTAAAATTGTGACACAAGAATTTTATATATTAGATATAAGACACTAGCTGAGCCGGCAAAGTTCATACCGCCTCAGAATTAATAAATAAAAAACATTGCTGACGAAATGTGAAACACAAATGAAGAAAGAAACAAAAGTATTCTTTTAAATTTGATTTCTGAACGACAGGACGAACATCAAGCATTTGAGATCCAAAACAAAACAAAAAAAATTAAAAGTGCGTGCGTGCAAAATACCCATATCTGAAGTGAAACTTGTATGGCAAACTAATCTTTAAGTCTTTTTTATATACTCTAAAACTTTAGATTTCCGAGGGTGGGAAAAAGGAAGATATGTCGACACTACTAAAATTTATACAAATAATTTGTTGAAATGTCAAATGACGAATTGTGACGAATAAAAATGGCCAAGTGTTTTTTGTTAATATTAGAAATTATTAATTGAATTTTATTTTTGAATTATTAAAAATAGTGTATTATATTAATAAATGACGAGTCGCAAGTTAAAATGCCAAGTGTTATATGTAAATATTAAAACTATCTAACCTTCAAAAAAATTACCGTAAAAATTTAACACTCGTGCAGCTAAAGAAGTTTCACTTCAAAAATGAAAAAAAAAAACTTCACTTTTAAATTCAATTGATTTCTAAACGTTGAGACTAAGACTAAACATTTTACAAAATGTTGTTACTATATGTGTTTTGCATTTAATTGACGTAATAAACACAGTCGAAATATATCTAGATCACCTTTTCCGACAGTTTATATTTTTAATTTCAATTTATAGGTCGATCCAAATGGTAATCCAACGGATCCTGTTGGTGGCAGGCCACAGCCGTCACCTTTACGAGACACGGACCCTACAGAAGAGGGCATTTGGTCCATTACTTTAGAACAATTCCTCGCGACGATACTTGCTGAAGCATCACTAGAGGATTACTTCAATAAGCAAGTAGAAATAATGCCGTCACTAGAAGCACTACGACAAAGGGACCGACTTCAGTCTGTTTCATAGTTTAAAGTATAATTTTTTTACCATAAAATTACGTTATTTGTATAAAAAAAATTATTTATAACTAACTTACTGACTTACTAATATGTGATGAACTGGATTGAGTTATTCCATATATGATGACACTTTCCAATTCATGATGTGTTGTTCCATATATAAAGGTTAATTCACATTTGATCAGTATAACACACTAACTGGATTTATTTCACATATAAGGGCTATTGGGACTTAATAACTGTTTGTGTTAAAGCCAACTCATAGTTGGTGATTATAATTTAAAAGTTTGAGTTATTCCTAGTGTGAAGGCTACTTCATATTGAGATTTATCAACTGCCTATGCATTAAGGCCAATTCACATGTGACGGGTATAAACCACGTGTTTAGGGCCAATTCACATTGTATTCCAAAAGTTGGCGTTATTCCATATGCAAAGGTTACTTCAGATTGACAGAAATTCCAATTCACATTATATACCAATAGTTTGAATTATAACGGTTACTACACATATTGAGTTATACAAATTAGTGATGGGTTAAAGATAAATGAGATTTGACCAGTATAAGCCACTAATTTGAGTTATTCCATATATAATGGCTATTTCACAAGTGTTCAAGGCCACTTTACATTTGATCAGTATAATCTAATAATTTGTATTGTTCCATGCATAAGGTTACTTTACATTGACACATTAATTAGCAATGTGTTAACTCCCATTCACGTTTTGGCTGGTATAAACCACTAGTTTGGATTATACTATATATAAGGGCTATTTCGTTTAGCGCTAAAAAAATTGCATTGCGTTAAGGCGAATTCACATTAGGCCCGTGATTGTAAATCAAAAAGATTGGGTGAATCTATTTAGCGAAGTATAAAATTTTCTTTTAGTTTTCTGTACATCAGTTTCCAGAATCATTTATTATTATTATTAAAGCACATTCTAAAAAGTATTATTTTGAATACACTGATATTTATCAGAGGTTCTTCTCGAGGCAATGCCTCCTTTTCCTGGCAATTTTTCTCAAACATTTTGATGCCCGGTTAATATTTTCGCCCATTTTTAAACGGGCTGTATCCTTCCAGGTCATATCTGATGGGTTATCGTCGCTTTTTGCTCAAATAAAGAGGTGGTGACAGGAGTACATGAGTTAGGGGATTCCCAGAGTTTGTCGTTCTTGGGTATTGGTAAGTAATTCCGTGGAAGTGTGTGTGCTTGCCAACTTCCGAACACCTTCACAGAGTGATGTCCTGGTGAATGACGTCATTTTTTATATATCTGAGCTATTATGTGTAGGTATTTATCTCCCTGGGTCTTGTAGCCTATTCCTCTGGTACCCTGAGCTGAAGGAGTATCAGCGGTATACATCAGTCTGAGTTTGGCTTTTACTGGGCCTCGAGGCATTGCCTCATTACCCGGGCTAATTTTCTCAGGCATCGTCGATGCCCGGTATCTGTTTCTGCCCATCATTCTAACGGGCTGGTTCCTACCAGCTTACATCGGTGGGACCATCCAAGTCTATCCGAGTTCTGTCACTGCCGTCGAGTCGTCGACGCCGTCATCTTCACCCACACCTGGTGGTGGTGACAGCAGGAGGTCACGAGGTAGTGGACGCCCAGTGCTTTCAGATCTAGGACGCTGGCTGGCAATGCCATGGGGGTGTGTGTGCGGGGAGTGGTCCGCGTAGCGGAACATACTCATCGCCAACTGCTACACGAACATCTCCACGGTGGGCGTCTTGGTGTCACGATGAATGACGTGATTCCTGTCGTACCTCGGAGCTCTTTCATCTATCTAAATAACTTCACTATAAGCATATTATCGTACAAGTCATATAGGTGGCGCTGTAGCAGCGGAGATGTTCGTTCAACACAGTATCGTAGTAATTACTTACGGAGTTAGTACATTGGAATTTATTGAGCTTTCAAGTGATTATAAATGTGTATTTTTAATATAATGCTTACATAGTCTTGTATTTCCTAACAGATGTATTATAATGTATATTGGAACTTGTAACTATATATAACGAAGCTAATATTGTCATACGTTATTTTTTTTATAATTAAACTTGTGTAAAATTTCATAGGGATAAGAAAAATAGTTATATATAATATAGTATAAATATAAAATAGTTTGATATAGTGTGAGCTAAAAAAATGTTGAAAATAAACAAAATTTTTTCACTTTATTCCTTTTAAATGTCTGATAATTTTACGTTACTTGAAATTAATTTGACAATTAGGTCACTTAAGAACTTATTTCTCACTTCCATGATTTTTTTATTCCAGTTTAATGCCATTCCAGTAAAAAAACTTTGTAGGCTTTGACATGCCATCTTCTGCAGTACGAGAATAGTTTGTTATGTGATAAACGTTGTATTATGTTTAAAAGAAAATAAATCTGCATTTTTAAGCGGTTTCCGAAGACCCTTACAATTTGCAGACATTAAAAAGGACTTAATTATTAAGTAATTGTGAAATAATGTATTACTGTAGATATATAAAGATAGATCGGCCAATTGATGTTCCAACATCTTGATGAAACAAACAGGAATACTATTAACTTTTAGGACGATAATTAATCTTATTAAAATTGATAAATAATTATTGTTATAAATTGAATGAAAGGATAATATATAAGTTTTGTAACAAAACTATTAAAGTGACACTTCTTTAGGTCACGAAGATGTGCAGCTTTTTTTATGCTAATTCATTTCAAGGTAGTTTTAATATTTACAAATAACATTTGGCATTTTAATTTGTTTGTCACTCGTCATGTAATAATTTAATACACTATTATTCATAAAATAAAATAAAAATATTGCATAAATTATCATTTCTAAATTTTAAATTTAAAAACAAAATTTAATTAATAATTTCTAATATTGACAAAAAACACGTGGCAATTTTATTTACAATTCGTCATTTGAGATTTCCATAAATCATTTGTATTAATTTTACGACAACTTTAGTTTTTTAATGTCAATAAAATTCATTAAATTCCTAACAACAAACGAAGTCTCGGAAATGTTTTTGATATGTATAAATATAAACAACTTAAAAAATTGTTTGCCAAAGAAGTTTCACTTCGGACATGTGTACTCTAAACGTACGCACTTGTAATTTTTATTTAATTCGTTTCGCTGTAAAAAAATTATTAAGGTATTGTGTGTGTGACTTCAAAATATCAATTTGTACTCAGAGCAGTGCACACCTGTTAGTATTTTGATTTTTTTTTAACTAAATCTTAATTTCGTTGTAAATACATAACATTATGACGTCACAATCATGGCAACCAATCGAGCGAGCCGTTATAATCAGGTGATTTAATCAATTGTTAATGTTATCGGTTAATTATAAAAAATCAAGTCTAATATCAATGTCACTAATGATAAAGTGTTAAAACCCATTCAATATCCACAAAATTTCTTAATGCAGTCATTTTAAATTACCCAAAATAAAATTGGAAGTGAAAATTTTGAGATAACCGCAATAATAGACTTAGACTCTGGGCTTCAGTGGGGTGCCCATATTAAGACTGGCAGGCGAACTCATTTCAGCTGCATTTGCTGTTAGAAAAATAAGGCAATCCACTAATGTGGAAACTGCTAAAATGGTGTATTTCCCTTTTTTTCATACCATTATATCTTACGGCATACTGTTATGGGGTAAGGCGGCGGACATTGAAACTATTTATTTTACAAAAAAGGGCCGCCATATATCAATTGGACCTCGCCTTTCCTTAAGAGAAAAATTTAGAGAAATATAAATTCTCACCGTACTGTCGCAATATATATTGAGTAACGTTTTATATATCCGTGATAATATTCATTTATCCAGCAAAAGGAGTGAAACAACAACACAATTTTAATACAATAAATAAAAACAAACTTGTAATGCCATATTTTAGAGTGAAGAAGGTTCAGAAATCATTTGTCGGGTTGAGCATACGTTTTTTAATAAGATAACTGAATCACT
The DNA here is from genome assembly GCA_015832385.1 of Elymnias hypermnestra. Taxonomy (NCBI): domain Eukaryota; kingdom Metazoa; phylum Arthropoda; class Insecta; order Lepidoptera; family Nymphalidae; genus Elymnias; species Elymnias hypermnestra. Next base: position 3,664,352 of record JACTOM010000925.1, read on the forward strand.
TCTGAGTCTGCCTCCATATTGATTTAAGAAATATGTTAAAAACGTCCTATTACAAGAAGCATATTATAATATTGACGATTATTTAATTTGCCAAGATGAAGACGATTCCAGTGGCATATGAAAGCTAAACACTATTGTAACTTTGATTGATTTCTTCTCAACGGAATCAACTTTCCGAACCGGTGGTAAATTTCTTACCAACAGACAGACTATTGACGATACAAAATAGCTTTTTGAGCCTACTTGAATAAAGAATAATTTGATTAGATTTGGAATATCTCTTTATCTATCTATCTTTTAAGATCTATAATTATAGCCATATTAACATTAAGCCATGTTAAATCTACTATATTAGTCTACTATAACCAAATCTATATTAGTTTTTATTTGAATTATTAATATAACTATGATAAATTTAAGTGAGACCACGATTTTAGATGTCGATTTTTTCGTAGTGCCCGCTAAACTAAATCTATTTCAAAACAAATTTTTGAGGTCATTTAAATGGAATTTCTAACCGAATTTAAAGAAGGAGGTACTCATCATTTTTCTTAATTGATGTCATTAAAATTACATATTTCCGTGTAACGACCACAAGTTTTTGTAACAGATAACAAAATTAGTGTATAGAAACACAATTATCGTTTATTAAAATAATAAAAGTCAGAGTTGTTACATTGTTTTTTTTTTGTTATTTCAGATTGTACGATTTATTTGTAGCATTTCAGTTTTTAATTTTAGACCTTACGAAACATGAAAAAGAATTGGATTTTTACTTTACATTACAATAATTTCGTAAATGAAAATAAGGTTCTTTTTTAATTTGAACTATTGAAATAATTCTCATTTAAGTTCAATCGTAATAAGTATGTCGTAGAAAAGACGTCGAAGACGATAGAATGTACGTATATTTATACAACGCATTGACTTTTAGGATATAGATTTATAAGCGGAGCTTTTCAATACAAACGAGCCTTGTTTCATAATAGTCAACCAAAAATATATCTGTATATTTTCGTATGCTTAGATTTTCTAATGAATTAAGTCTAAAATATAATTAGCATATTACGCATCTAGGGACGAAAGTATAATATTGCAGACCGCTTGATAATTGGTAAAAACACGGGTTGCAATGTCATACTTTCCTCCCGTGGTGCGTAAACAATTTTTCATCAGACCGGGATCGAAAGTTTGCTAAAAATCTAAATAATAAAGAATAATATCCAATAAAGTTAGATATTGAATGCTTCTATTATGAAACTAAGCAACAATTGGGTCCATTTTCTAGGTTATGCCACACATCATAGGGCCTAATGTATAAATGAAGATATTTTCTTCTTTCTTTCTTTCAACAAGTTGTTTATACATTTATTTATGACTACTGACAACTTTAGATATGTGTAAAACATAAATGAAATAATTACAAATATTGATGACGCAGCAAAACATTGCCTAATATTTTGATATATAAAAGAAGTGCGCATGCGTCGACAACAACCATAAATATTTTGACATTTAAAAGAAACTCGTCTAAATAAATTACTCTGGGGACAATATGGCACTTTCTTTATTCAAAATAGGGCCGAAAGTACGACCTTTCGATCCAGGTATGTTGAAATAAATATTTAATGTTATAGTTGTGATTAGCGTTAGGTTTTAATATTAAAAATAGACGAATGAATGATAAGACATGCATTTAAATCATTCCTTCCTAGAGAACTTAATAAAGGACCATTCGCTTTTTACTTTATTAATATAACATGCAAATTGCATTAATTGATATTAAATATATAAAGAGGTAGTTTAGCTTTGAACTTATTATGTTAGTTGAAAAAATAACGCCTGAGAACAGTTATTAGCAATTTTTTCCGCTTTAAATGAAAATAAGTTAAGAAATTAGGAACCTAGTACATATGAGCTTTAAAATAAACTATACTATATATTGTCCTTTAGAAATTTGTATATACACGACTGAGAATGAGACAAAGTTATATTGAGGTATCTTATAAGCCTTGTCCAAATAACTAGATCTTTTTCTTATTTTGGACATCGGTATTTTTTCGGTCGTATCATGCTTTGAAAGTAAATATATCTCCAAATAATATAAAAGACAATAATGCTAATCAGTTTTTCATTTAAGTAAACTTTCCAAACTTAATTTTATCTGCTAATTGCTTTTTGGCACTGATAATAATGTTTAAATAAACAAAGAAATTTCCGTTAGTTAAAAGAAAGTTAAATTTATCATAAATTTGTATTTAAGAGAGAGAAAATAGACACAAACCTAATTTCTTAATCTGAATTTATCTCCCTATTATATAAAGAGAAAACAAACATTCAAATTTGTCACGTTAAAATAAAACATGTATTCTTGAACTAAATCTTATCTCTTTTGTAAGAGTTTGTATGAGTAAAATCTATTTCATAACTTTTGTAAGAATTAATGGGTAAAATCTATCTCTTAACTTTTATGAGAGCCAATATGAGTAAAATCTAACTTCTATAAGAGTTTGAATGAGTAAAATCTGTCCCTTAACTATTGTAAAACTTATCTCTTAACTTATGTAACAGTTTGTATGAGTAAAATGTATCTCTTATCTTTTATGGGAGTTAATACGAGTAAAATCTAATTTCTATATGAGTTTGTATGAGTAAAATCCATCTCTTAACTTTTATGAGAGTTAATACAAGTAAAATCTAACTTTTATAAGAGTTTCTATGAGTAAAATCTGTCTCTTAACTATTGTAAGAGTAAAACTTATTTCTTAACTTATGTAACAGTTTGTATGAGTAAAATGTGTCTCTTAACTTTTATGAGAGTTAATACGAGTAAAGTCTAACTTCTATAAGAGTTTGTATGAGTTCAATATGTCTCTTAAATATTGTAAGAGTAAAACCTATCTCCAAACATATGTACCGGTTAGTATGAGTAAAATTTATCTTATAATCTGAGTTGTAATGAGTAAACTCTCTCTATTAACCTTTGTAATTCTCTTTTTTCACAAAATAAAGTTAAATTCCAAATGCGAAAACCATAGAAATTGCTTCTAATAAATCGTAAGGCGTCGTAAATTTTTCTACTGTAATTACAATCTTGGAGATATTAATTCAAAAATCATTACAGTTATGATTTCGACTTTTATAATAACTATCAGAAACATTTTTAATCAGTAGTTTTTGATATTGTTATATATCTCCAATTGCAAAAGAATAGCCGTTTTTATGGGCATAGAATTGTAACTTTAAGTTTTAGAATATAAATATGAGCAATAAAATTAGTTAGAAACGAGCAAAAAAGATTAAACTACCTCTATAACATTATTAATACGATAAAAAAACATTCGTTTTGAGCTAATTTTTTAATATAACAATGTTTAGAATTAGTGTAAATTATTTAATAATATTTAGCAATAAACTTAGGCATGTCTGTCTGAATAACTCCATAGATAACGTTCAAGGCCACAACATTTTAATAGTTTATTGTGTTATTTAAAAAGTTTCAAATACAATATTTTATTTGGGAGTAGACTAGTACTTTTTTTATCAAAAGAATACACTATTTTAAATTTCTTCTAGTCAGGGGTAAGCAACCTTTTGTTATAGAAGGGCCACAATTGTTATTACAATATTTTGGCGGGCCAGTTTAATAAATACAATTTTTATTAGATAAAACTATTTCTTATGTTTTTAACCGCTCCCGAAAACGAAGACAGACGACAGTACTAATGGCACCTTTGATGATAGGACGGATAAAATCGAACCTGATTTTAAAAAATCATATATTTAAACGTTTTACTAGCATCGTGTTAGTACAGCTAAATGAATTTTTTTTTTTAAATACGTTGCAATCCAAAAAAAACCTGCAACAAAACAACATTTTTGAAGTGTTTCATTGCTGGTTTCATTTATGCTAATTCGTTTGAAGGTAAGATAGTTTTAATGTTTATTCGTTCGTCATTTAAATATACTATTTTTTATAAAATATAAAATTAAAATGGCTGTCAAAATTGTTCCAAACTTAAAATTATTTACAAATTTGAATCTTTATTCAACTAGGTTTAATAATGGCATTAAATTGTCCGTTGGTAACAAAATTACCGCTGGTTCAGATAATTAAATTTACCTAAAAGGAAGCGACAAGAAACTTTGGGAGTCCATTAGAGATTACATTCTGTGACATTGAGCTTCTATCTGCAACTGAAATCAAGTCGAGAGGTAGAGAAAAAAAAAAATTGCGTGCGTACAACGTCACATGTCAGAAGTGAAACATCTTTGATAAACTAGATTTCATGTCTTGTTTATTTAATGATTTAATAGTGTTATTTCTCATAAAATATAAAATGAAAGTTTTCATAAATTTTGAATTATTAAAACTTTCATCAATAATTCAAGAACAAAATTTAATTAATAATTTCTAATATTGACAAAAACACGCGGTATTTTTTTTTACAATTCGTCATTTGACATTTCAATAAATTATTTGTATTAACTTTCGACACTTTTAATATTTTAATGACAACTAAACTCCTATCATATCTTCTTTTTCCCCCCCCTTTAAGTTTCAGAAATCTAAAGTTTTAGATTTGCATAAATATAGACTAAAAGAAGTATTCCTAAGAAGTTTTATTTCTGACATGTGTACTTTATAAGCGCGCATTTTTAATTTTAGTAATGTATTTTTTCATGAAACTATTTCAATTAGCTATACTAACATGATGGAACGTAAATAATGCAAATAAAACGTTTTAAATGTATGATTTTTTAAACAGAATCGATTTTTTCCCCGTCCAATCATCAAAGGTGTCATTAGTACTATCGTCTGTCTTCGTTTTCAGGAGCGATCTCCTAGTACCTAGTATTTAAAGTAGCGGGCCCACAATAGTGGCTTTTGGGCCGCTGGTTACTGACCCCTGATTTTGGTAAACTATTTTAAAATAAAAATACAACCACATTATACGATAGAAATAAAAATGGCTACATTCAATTATAATGAAAATAAATACTGTTGATATTTAGTTTTGTGTACTTACTCTGTATATTTACCTCGTTAATGTGAAATAAAGAAATATATATAATTTCAGATTTTTTAAATTTCTTTCTAAGAACTGAAACTATTATATAGGGGAAAAATAGTTAATACATATGCTACCAAGCTACTAAACATACCTTTGCATTACCGCTGCCAACCACTGTGCCTCCGCTTTTAAAATCTCTGATACTTCCTAAGATATCCATTTCAATGTTGTTAAGAGCAGTTTTGATCAACATGAAATATACAACATACACAATATTTTTAATTGGATGAGGAATAATACTATATTGTATAAAATAGTTTGTAATTTTTTTTTTGTGATATGTTAGATAAAAATAGATACAGTGAGTTATCCTTTAGCCAAATATATACCATCGCAGATTTTTTATAGATCTTTTTAAGATAGATCAAGTTTGTTATTTTTATATGTGTTATACATATAAAGCTTTTTATTGTATCATTATATCTAACTAGCGGCCCGTACCTATTTGTGTGTACCCGTGACACACAAATAGGTACAGATATTTAAGTTATAAGCATGATAATTAAAACGACCATGAATTGACAAATATTATGAAAAAGTGTGATTCCTAATACTAAAACTAAGTAGCTCTGAAAAGAACTTTTTAAGTGAAGCATAAAAATGTGTTTAAAAAAACTAGAAATATTCAATGTCGTTTGCGTCCACTGCGTAAAGAGCCGACCGGCTACCCAGTTCATAATGGAGAGTCGTCGAGTTAGTTACTCGTTGCGCTGCGTGGCGGCCGCCGCCGGCATGTATTTTTATTTTAATTTCATGATATCTTTTGAATGGAATATCCGATTTCAATAATTCAAAAAGTAATCATCAGGTATTGAGAGTCTTGAATATTAAATTATTTATTTGGATAAAAATTTATAAATGGTATGGATAACACGGTCTGATTTTAATCGGCATTTCTATCAATTAGTTAAATGTAAAAAAGTAGTTATAGTGACGTTACTACAATAGTTAGACATATGGTCTTGGGAAGTTTTTTGTAGATATTTATATATTCTATAAAATTGTAGAACATTTTTTTGTCCTATCATTAATACTCTTCACAGCGTATGCGATGAAAGACATTTTATGGCTAATTTTTTTACACCTTCGGTTGGTTTTATTAGGAATTTCTAAAGATTTCTATAGTAATTTAGTCCTAAATATGGCCAGCCTATGTTAATCAGTGATAATGTGGCTTTCTAATGAAAAAAGAAATTAAAAATTAAAATCGGTCCAATACTTTTTGAATTTATTCGTTACATACAGAAATACAAATCTTTCCTCTTTATAATATTAGCAGATGTATGTAGAATAAAAAGTGCATTAAAATCCGTTGAATAATTAAAAAGATATAAACAAACACAACGGATAGGACTTCCTTTTGTCTATAGTAATAAAATACATTGTTATATATTAAACATCTTTAATAGTCTTTGGTATAACAAACAATTTTTTAAATTTTGTAACGTATTTTGTGACACGATTGACTTAATATTTATTATTTTGTTACTTTTGTGTGAACTTTAGCGACCAGGCGTGCCTGGATTTGACCGTTGCCTTATCAGGTAACGAAATGTAAGCCAGACCAGCGCTTATCTTCCACTGAAAAATAACATAAAACACATAGAAACACAAAGTTTCCTTGTACTGATTACTAAAAATAATATACAGAATAAAGCTGTATCTTTCCCAATTATCCATTTATAGTTCCTAGTTTGAATCTGTTTAGCAACAAAATGTATATACAGTGTCCAGAAATAATAATTCCAGAAAAGCAAAATGGTGTATCCTCAAAAATTCAACCCGGGATTCGAACCCGTCACTGTTAACAAGAATCAAGGTATTTACTCCTCTTAATGTTAGACGGCTTCGCTTGCGCGAATATTCGTTTCGCCAGCAAAGGGCCAAGTTCCACACCCAGAAGGCCAAAAGCCTCTGTAACTAATTTGTCTGAGTCTGAAAATCATATTTTCTAATTTTTCTGAGTCTGTAAGTCACATTTTCTAATTAGTATAAGTCTGGAAGTCACATGTTCTAATCTGTCTGAGTCTGAAAGTCACATTTTCTAGTTAGTCTTAGTCTGAAAATTTAATATCCTAGTTTATCTCGTGTCTAAAAGTCACAAATCTTAGTTTGTCCGAGTCTGTAAGTCACATTTTCTAATTAGTCTGAGTCTGAAAGTCACATATTACAGTTTGTCCGAGTCTGGAAGTCACATGTTCTAATTTGTCTGAGTCTGAAAGTCACATATTCTAAATTGTCTGAGTCTATAAGTCACATTTTCTAATTAGACTTAGTCTGAAATCACATATCCTAGTGTGTCTGAGTCTGAAAGTCGCATATTACAGTTTCTCCGAGTATGGAAGTCACATTTTTTAATGTGTCCAAGACTGGTAGGTGGCTTTAACCATGGCTAGTTACCATCTTGCCAGCAACGACATGCCATGTATACAAACCATAAGCGGAAAATTACCACATTGCCATCTTAGATTTACCATCAGTTGACATTACATTCAAACGCTAACCTGTCAGCAATGAAAAGAAATTTGGCAATCTATTACTGATCACAATTTATCATTATGGTATGACGTAATACCAAAAAAGCGATGACGACATAAAATATTTTCCTACCCAGATTTCGGGCGCGATGGCTTATTAGCGCCCGAAATCTGGGTAGATGAGAAGCGCAAAAGATATGATAGTACACAAGTGTAAGCGCAAACACAATTCCGTCACTCCCATCTCACAATTCATTCCGCACTCTCATAGTGAAATGGGACTGTACCAACATTCGCGGAAAGAGATCAGGCGCAGAACTGATGGCTTAACGAGCTCTCTGCAGCACGGGAGTCCAGAAAACCCCACACAAATTTGGGCTAATACTGATAATGTCTTAACAGAAGACCCAGTAGACTCGTTGCCAAGATCTCATGATCAATAGACTAATAATCTAACCAATATAACCATGTAATATGTCGATCCCAAAAAGAAACGCCTTATCTCTAAGCACCTGTTCAAAATCAAGTACATTTACACATAATTTATAACCACTTAACCTAATTAACTTACGTTAAGAGGTGCTCTGTTGCCAAGGAGCTCTATTTTGTAAGTGCCAGTGTGAAGATACGGAGCAATGTCACCGACTCTGAGTAAATTATCCACAGGCCAATGGAGAAATATTGCATATATCGCCACTATTGTGTCATACTGTCGTGGTATTGAGGAAGTCCGTAATGCATCGTACTTTTGTTTGGTGCACGTGTACCAAACGTTGGGGTTGGAAGTGTCGTTTTGGTGCACCCATGGTGAGGTGCCGTATATAGCCTCGCCGTTGAGGGATAGCCACTGACCTAAAGTCAGTAGTCTTTCTTGGAAAATCGGCGCGATTGTCCCTTCTTTAGTAGGTCCGATGTTAATGAGGGCGTTACCTACGGAACCGTTAAATGTTGAATAATACGATACAAGTCCACGCCGTTGCATATACATAACATAACATATATTTTTGTCATATTTGCAAATTTTTAACAAGGAAAAGTTAAATGATTTAAACAAGGTCAAATTTGACAAAGATTTTGAATAAGGATAAATTTGCCATTTCAGACAAGGATTAATACTAGGGAAAAATTGGATTAAGCTTTTTAAAACAGAAACATTACACAAGCATTAATACTAAGGAAAAACTGGATTAAGCTTTTTAAAACAGAAACATTAGACAATGATTAATACTAAGGAAAAACTAGATAAGGATTTTTAGAACAGAAACAATAGACAAGGATTTTTACTAAAGAAAAAATGGCTAAGGATTTTTAGAACAGAAAAATTAGGCAAGGATTAATACTAATAAATAACAGGATAAGGATTTTTAAAACAGAAACATTAGACAAGGATTAATACTAAAGAATATCTGGATAAGGATTTTTAGAACAGAAACAATAGACAAGGATTTATACTAAGGAAAAACTGGCTAAGGATTTTTAAAACAGAAAAATTAGGCAAGGATTAATACTTATAAATAACAGGATAAGGATTTTTACAACAGAAAAATTAGACAAGGATTTTTGTACAGAAACATAATACAAGGATTAATGCTAAAAATTACATTACGGATTTTTTATAATAATGACCTTTTATGAAAGAAAGATTTTTTATTTGGCAACAATAACTAATTATTTTGTAAGTACAATTTTAGTACTCACCTCCACAACTTACGGTCGAGACAACTTGTTTGAGCAACTGCTCTGTTGATAGTATTTCGCTCAATGCCATATTCCTCCTGTAACCCCATGACTTTGAGTCAAGGGTGAAAGCGTTTTCCCATTTATGATTCTGTAATTTACCTAAAGTGAAACGACAAAACATTAGTTTTATAGAATAACATTGTGCTAAATCTTAGTGGTTTTTTTTAAACCAATTAAGGTGGCGCTTTTCGTAACCATACAAACGAAAAAGCTAAATTACTTCTCGTTCTTAGTGAGTGTCTATGTCGCGAAAAGGGCGATGTATGTCGAATTTTAAATATCGGATGAATAGTTTCTGAGATTTCGCAGTAATTGTTCGTGTTGGATTTATACTCCTTAATACCGATCACGCGGGAGTATGAGGAAACCCATTGTTAATGAGCATCTACGATGCGGAAGGAATATGTATGTCAAGTTTTTGAAAAGTTTTGGAAATCTATCAATAAGTAATCATCTTTTGCATATATTCCCCAATGACGTGAGACCACAGGGAAACCCGTTATTAGTGAGCGTTTACGTTACGAAAGGAGTACCCGTGCCAAATTTCAAATAAATTCAAAAACGGATTCTATAAATGTCTATTGGAGATTAAAATTTATATTACACTAATGAATATTTAATTAACAAAACTCATTGGAAACGATGCTGGAAAACGAACAGTCACCTGCAAATACGTTATGTTTAGAAGTTAAAAATATTTAATGATATTTTTTAAACTTAAATTTTCGTGGTTTATTAACATATTGACTATTTGAACGGGTACATACCACGATGGCGTTTTTTTTTTAATTTTGCCGATATTCGGACTATATCCTAGCGAAATGAAACAAAATTTTGGGGTTACTACGTGTTTCCTTTCCAGTGTCGATATATAATAACTTACAAAACTTTAAAAATATCATACCAGGGTTATATCTGTCCTGACAGTTGTAAAAATCCCCATGATGGCACGGTATTCCTATACCCCATCTGTCGTTTACAACGATCTCATCTTTAACCGGACTATCGTTGTACAACCACGCGAGCAAATCCGTGGAATTCCAGTAGGCATCGAAAGCCTCCCAATCCCCATCAGACCAGATAACAGACGGTTCATAATCATAAACGATCTGTTTTAAATCCGGCCATAACTTCGTAGTGGGATAATTTTTCGTTAAATACAAATTCTTTTTATCCTCCAAATATATCGGGTTGTACCACTCGTATAAGGAGTGATAGACGCCGAATTTCAACTCCTTTTTCCTAACAGCCTGTGCTATTTCCCCAACTAGGTCACGTTTTGGACCTACGTCCATTACATTCCAACTGAACGAACGTCTCGAGGGGAATAGAGTATAACCTTCGTGGTGTTTACTCGTTAGTATAACGTATCTGAAATATTTAAACGGAACCTCTCAAAACGATAAATAACATCGTTTATTTCATCTACAATTATATGAAATAACTATATTATTAAGGTGACCAACTATACTCGTTTACTGAGTATGTACTCGTTTTTCGCAAACCCGTACTCTTTTCAAATCCTGTACTCATTTGTATATATTGACCCTTCTAAATAGTAAAATTGAATGGAAAGAAGATTAGGAAGGTGTATATTAGAAGAAGTATGAAAGTAGCACCCGTGATCGAGAAGGTAAGGAGTGGAAGGCTATCCTCGTATGGACATGTCATGAGAAGAGAGGATACCCGTGTATGCAAGAGGGTCCTAAGTATGATGGTAAGCGCCAGGGTACCCGAAGAGGCCGACCAAAAAAAAGTGTGGATGAACTGTGTGAAAGAAGATATGAGTGTAAGGGGTGGGAATGTAAAAATGACAGCTGATAGAGTGAAGTGGCGAAAGATAACATGCTATTCCGACCCCAACTAGTGCAATAAGGGCAAGGATATGATAATGGTGAATGGAAAGATGTTTCTTCAGCAATTGAATTTGTAATCAAGGAATTAAAGATATTGCTATTAATGACAATTTAAGAAATTCGAAAAATAATTTGTATTTAAATGAAGAGAAATTGAACAATGAAAAAATAGATATTGACAAAAGATAGGTAGAAATCTTTCGGCATTTTAGAGTAGAGCATATCCCACATGATAATTTAAGTTTTAATGGAAATTCCCTTATGGTGTTTAGGCACTGATGCTGCTGTTGAAAGGGTATTTTCACTAAGGAATGATTATTGGAGCAGTGAGAAGTCACAACTTTCTGTAAAAATATAATGTGCCATCTTAACTGTCAAATTTAATATGCAATGAAAGTTGTTCGGATGTACATTATTAGATGAACATCCTCATTTAGCAAAGATATATCCACTGTGAAGAAAAATGTGTTTTTTTAAATAAAGTTTTTATCGTTTTTCTTCTTTTTTTTCACCCATGTAATACTTGCAGTGTACTTTTTTTGAACAAAAAATAGTTGGTCACCTTAATATTATAAATATTAAATATCTTATGAAAAATATCAATCCCTAAACTTAGTTAAACCTGTATTTTAGGCGACAGCACTCTCCACTTATGGACATAAGAGATTCAAAAAACAAAGTGTATCCACTTGTAACAAAACTTGGAATTTAATTTAAAAGAAAAAAGTAAAATAAAATATATGAAGTAAGTTAATCTGTAAATATGTGTTTGTGTGTGTTTCTTTGAGTGACAAGAGTATTTACAACTTTTTTTTGTCCGTACCCCATATTAAGTTATAGTGATCCTTTCTTATCTAAAGTAAAGTTAAAAAAATAGCAGCCTTTTAACTTTTCATGCCCAAGGCTCATAAAGAATTTTTGTGTAAATGCTGCTCAAATTCTGCTGACTAGCATATGCCAAAGTTGCTCCCAAGTTTGCTATGTAATTTTCCTCAGAATTTAAGATGATACAGTCTCTGACAGTGACACGCTAACCTCATTACTTCTTAAAGGTTTCTACATTGAAACAATTTTTTTACACAGCAGTAGGTTTTTACTGGTAAGGTATTATAAAAGCCATGGTTGAAATCTCACACCAGCTCAGACCTAGACAAACTAGATTGAACCTGGTATATATCTTAGAGAAGTGAATACTAGCAGCATTACTCCACCGAGGTTAAATTATAGACACAAACTATGAATAAAGTGTCATGTTTATGTTTTTTTATTTATCAGTTAACATTATGAGATTGTTTGTGTTTTATTTTGATTCAGATAACCTCTGGTATATATAGGAGTGTAATTCTAACAGTAATAAATAAAATTGAAGAAAGACAAAATAACAGATTTTTACTGTACTTGAATATATAGTGTGGATGTATATAAAATATTTTTCACATTATTTAATATAATGTAACTAACAGTTCCCTAAGTTGGCAGCCCTACGAGTTCCTGGTAGTACTAGAATACAGGGAAAAGTTACCATCAACATTGCAAATAGAGTAATATTATATACACAAAATATTAAACATTATAAGAATGTATCTTTTTGTAAATATTTAATTCTTAGGAGTGTATGTATCACTGCACTTCTCTATCTATTTGTGTCTTCAAAAGGATTAGAGAATTGTTTAAATTGACAATTCAGCTCCACAAAATATAACTTATACATTTCTACAGAATTGCTGCTGATACAGGTACCATTGGGAACAGCTAGTATAATTATATAAAGTAAACATTTTTTTATCTATTATTATTACTGTACTTACTTTGCTCCAGCTTTGGAGAATAAAGTAGCCCACGAATCAGGGTCAAAGAACTCTGCAGTAAACATCGGTGCAAAATCTTGATAAGTGAATCCAGGAGGGTAATTCTTGTTCATAAAGTTTACTGTTTTATTGTCACCACCTACAATAAGGAATGATTTTTGACTAACTTTTTTTACTGATAGTTACAGTGATATCTCGCCTAATGATATGTGATGATAGTCTAATTGTACGACGAAAGCACTTTAATCGAGTAGAAGGCAATTTACTAATTTAGTAGAATTTGTTTTAATAAGGTCAGGTGAGATTTAACTGAAGCAGAAAAGTGTCAGCCACAAAAATAAACAACATAAGATATCAATTTACCTTTCCAATTACTCCAAAACCATTCTGATCCGAAGCTTGGCACTGAAAAAACTCCCCAATGCATAAATATTCCTATTTTAGCTTTGTCGTACCATTCTGGTAGTGGACGAGTATCCAGGTCTTTCCATGTAGGCTCGTAAGTTTTCCCATCATTTTCGAATAAACTCACTTCAAGCAAGTTATGCTTGTAATTTAATTCGGCGCCAACATTGTATATAACACAAAACCATAGAAAAACTTTCATTCTTTAGAAAGTATTTACCTATAACAAATTATATTTTATTATAATTGAAGAGTATATTTCACGTTAACGTCTCTTTTCTCACGTAAGGATAAAAAATTCCATTATATAATGAATAGTTTAAATAATGCAGGTGTTATATTTATTTTATTTCAGCTGCCAAAAAGTGTAATTTTTAAAAATACAGCTTATCAATGACGCCATAGATAATAGATATAAATATTTTTAATTTATTCCTGTAGAGAAAATGTCAAAGTTTTTGACACACAGCCTCGTTTGGTTTGAAATTAAAATGCATAACAAATAAAATATTTAATCCAATGTTTATCAAAAGACGGCAGAGAATACTTCAATCTAAATTACAATATTTCTTATAAGTAATGAATGTAATATAGGTCATCGAAAACTTTAATGAAGTTTAAAGATTACTATTCAGTTATTCAAGCCTATGTTGATATTACAAATTTTGAAGTAATTATTAAAAATATGTATTTGTATCACACATGAATTACCCAAATATACACAGCTTGATATCGTACTAACACTATTAACATAACAAAGAACCTCAATATAAGTTATTTTTACTATAATGCTATATTAACTGTGTTAATATATACTGTAGATAATATAATATTGTTTACTATATAAGGATAATTGAATGAACAATTTACATATTGGAACTTATTTTCTTATTCATAGATACGTTTATAAAAATTATATACATAAATCAACGTAAATCATTATCACTTACCGACTCGCTGCGATGCTCGGTGACGACTGCAAAATCACTAAACAAACAACCGTTAAAAGAACTCCGGCTATTAAAGCATAAACTGTAAAGATAACAATCTTATCATAATTAAATAGTTCAATCTATACGAATCCATTTATTAATGAATTTACGTATCAAATTATTCTTTTTTAAGTAGGTTCAAAAAGCACTTCTGACTCGTTAGTATTCTGTCCATTGGTAACATATCTACCATCGGTTTGGACAGTTAATTCCATTGAGAAGAAATCGGCAAGAAAAGCAGCGGTTACTCTTTTAAATATAGTTTTGTAGGTTACAATGCAATTGGAATCAAGCCTAAACATTTCTGTCGCTTAAATAATAATCTTCGACAGCCTTTTGTAAAAGGATGTTTTTGGCATCGTCGTAGTCGTCGCTTCAACCGATGGACGTCCACTGCTGGACATAGGTCTCACGAAATGATGCCCACAAGGCCCGATCTTGTGCCGCCTGGCTCCATCGGCTACCGGCGATCCTCCTTATATCGTCGGACCACCTTATGGGGGGTCTTCCTACACTGCGTCGCCCAGTGTGGGGCCGTTTTTGGCATATTTCTTAAAATTATGTGGAGGTAAATCTTAAACCGATTGCGATATCTTATTTAAAATGCGTAAAATCCATTAGGTTACGTAAATTTCAATGAAAATGACTATTTACCAACTCTAACAGTGCAATAAAAGTCCCCATCATAAAGAATTTTTTTTGATTTGAATACTCTAGAAGAAACGTAAAATCAAATGACATAATTTAATGAAAACAAGCGTATAAAAAATTACTCAAATTTATTAACAATATTGGTACTTTTATTTCACAATAAATATGAGCGAGTGTAACGTACACTTTACTCAAAATACATATTACATTTACACAATGAATGTCCAATTAGGGATGTAAAAATCGATTTGTTAAAGTAAAAAGATGTTTCTGCGTGATTTTAATTTTTTTTATAATTGAAAATCAAATATAGTTGATTTTTCATTTGTCACCCCCCTACATAATCTGGTCTTTTTTAAACCAGAACTCGAACTATTAAGGGTATTCGACATACATCGAGGCATCGAATTTGTGACAAAATAATAGATTTATGTACGCTATTTATTAAAAATAACGTGAATACGTTTAATTAAGAATTTATTTTTAATGCAGACTGTCACATCCCTATGTCCAATATATTTATTAAAAAATGTACACAGATAATCGTAGGGAACAATACTAAAGAAAGCCATAGTATATAAATAACTAACTACATAAATAAATCTATGTACATTACAAATATACTGATGCAAAATGGTTCATACACTGATACTACATAAAGGTTTGTAAGAGATAAATAAAACTAGCTGAGTTTTATTTCTGAAACAAATTAAAAGGGCGTGCATACAAAGTACACGTCAGAAGTGAAACTTCTTTGGCAAACCAATTTTTAAGTCTTGTTTATATTTATAAAAATTTAAAACTTTAGATTTCCGCGACTTAGAAGGAGGGCGAAATGAAAATATGTTAGTAATTTAATTGTCATTGAAATATTAAGCGTGGAAAATTAAAATAAATAATTTACTGGAATCTCAAATGGCGAATTGTAAATAAAAATGCCACGTGTTGTCAATATTACAAATTTTGTTTTTGAATTTACAATTTAAAAAAGTGAATAATCTTATTTTATATTTGATGAGAAAAAGTATATTACATTAATAAATGAGGAGTGGCAAATTAATATGCCACATGTTATTTGTTAATATTGAAACTACCTTCAAATTAGTTAGCATAAAAAACGATGCACATCTTCATGACGCTAATCACGCGTTTCCTTTCTTTCTCGGTTACCTTAACCTATAGTCATTTTATACTTAGCTTACCACAATTGTTTTTTTTCTCTCTTTCCTTCTTTATCCCTCTACGCACTAGCCAAACCGTGGGAGGGCAAGTTATTTTACTAATTCTAGTCGAACTGGGAAAGTCTTACACTACCCCAATAAGTTGGAAAAATGTTGACCATTTATGTTTACAAAATTATTATTGTTTCGATTGTTTGATTATATACAACACTAGACTGGAGTAGCTTTCTACACTACCCCAAAAACGTTAATGTTAAGTAATTGACAATTATTCATTTAAATTTTAGTTTATTTTTACAACATTGACACCGGTGGCCTTTTACACCACTTTCACTAGCTTTTAAGTCTTATACATTTAGTCAAATAGGAGAACAGGGTGACCTTATACACTACCCGTGCATGGATTAGTAATTTTAAAATTTTAACTAACGGCCGTTGTGGCAATTTACACCACTAGCGGCCACATAAACAGTTCTTCAAGCCCCCGCCAAAATTATTAGAAAAAGTATTGACATATTCTAGGACTAAGTCTCCCCCCCGAAGAAATTCGGGCGACGGGGAAAGCCTCACAAAAAAATTTATTAAAAAACAGCTAGTATTATCCCGAAACACAAATAAAGACTGGTATCATAAAGAAAGCGACTACCTCTTCAAACTATTAAATTCCGGTACAACACAAACAGGGAAAAAAAGCAAATCCAAAGAAGGAAAAAAGAAACGAAACTGACGGCTGGATCGAGCTCGGTCGAACCCAGTCAAGGCGCGTTCCAAGCGGCTGAGCAGAAAATAGCGAAACGGGAGAGTATTATGCAGGACCATTCAAACATGTAAGAGCATATGGTCCAAATGTAGAAGTTGGTGAATTCGGTGGAGGGCAATAAGGTCCGAGGCTCATTTCGAGCGCTTGGCTCCCAGGATCATGGGGAAGGTTGGCGCGTAGAGCAAACTTCTGCCCAAAGTCGGCAAGCCGAGGGTAGGGTGCCGTCGCCTCTACGCAGGTGGGGTACGATCGATGAACCCGTACGGGGCTCCTATCTGGGCGGGAGATATGACGCCACGTTCGAAGGCGCAGCAATCCGTGACAGTCAGGATCGTCCGAGGACACCGCCTCTCCTGGGAAGCGGGATCGTATTAGCGAACACCGCCCCTTGGGAGCTGGACGCACAAGTACAATCGGACGTATATTGGCGAAGGGCGGATGCCCGTCAGAAAGGCGACCCCCCCCCCCCTTACCCAGGGGATGAAAGGGACTAGCTGCGCTGGCGGTTCTACAAACTGAGTGGCGGGACCAGTTGAGAGGAATGAGCGTTGGGCGGTCGACATCCGAGGCCGTTTCTCGGCTCCTTAGTCAGTGTTTGTCACGTGATCACTTTCCACTTGGCGCAGATCCTCTCGGGGCATGGGTGTTTCGGGAGGTATCTATGTCGGGTGACTCGTAGGGAGCCCACTGAGGAATGCCACGAGTATGGATCTGCCGTTAAAACGGCGGAACACAAGCTTGCGGTATGCCCCAGTTGGGAAGTGCAGAGATCTGCCTTAGTCGTCGTATTAGGTTCGGCCGACCTCATTCTTCCCACTGTTGTGACAGCGATAGTGGAGCGGGAGGAGTGTTGGAATGCGGTGGCTTCCTTTAGTAACGAGGTGATGACGCTGAAGGACGCCACGGAGCGGCGTAGGGTTGCGGATCCCGCCGCCCACACCCTCCGTCGTAGACGCCCGGGGCGACGACGCGCGGCTCACGACCGCCGTCTTCCCCCTTAGCACTAGCCTCCCGCTAGTCTAGACTAACCCCCGCGGTGCGCCGTCCCGCTGAGTGAGGCCCCGTAGGTTGTCAGGCGGCGCGCCTCCGAGCTGCCCCATAGCTAGTTCGATCCTTAGCATTATGGTAGGGTCCCCTCACGGGGGAATCACTGGCGACGTGCTCAGTTTTACTTTTGAGCTAACCTGTCACGTCGCCGCTTGTGACAGTGCGTAGGAAGGAGGGTTATTTTTAGCCGGAAGGAGTCCAGCATGTCCTATGACGGATTTTTTTTCCGTCTAGACAAAAATAAGGGCGATAAGGTCCATGCCAACTCCAACAATGAAGAAGGCTGAACAGCAGAACAACATCCCTGAGGAGGTTCCTCAGGGATGATCCTCGCGCACAGTTACGTAAGGGTCGCAGCCAGAAGACGAAATGAGCCCGCGATCGTGCAGTTTGTGGTAGTCAACTCAGAGGATGGCCGAGATGGTCCTGGACAAAAGCTGGGTAACAGTAAATGCGAAAGAGGCAGGAGTCAGAGTAGACAAAATAAGAAAAGATAAGGACAGAAAAATTATAATCAGCTGTCCCACATGGAACACCCCCACGTGGAGGACATTAGAAACAAGGATCCACTGATAATATTAAAGCACGTCATGACATATAATACAGACTAAGACATAATAAATGCCCTACAAAAACAAAACACAAAACTTTTCACAAATATCGCAGAAAATAGGATAGAAGTTGTGCTTTAAGAAAAAAACAAGATACTTTAGTCCCAATTGCCTCGAGAGGCAGAAGTGGGACATGCTGGCAAGAGCCTCGGTGGCTTATTGTTAAGCAAACTTACTGAGAAAACAGGTGGCGATACACGAACTTATAATCGAGGCGAAAAAACGCAGATGGTCCGCGGCTCTAATCCAGGAGCCCTATGTTGGCTGCGCGGGCAAATTCCAAGACTATGCTGACTTGCGGGTATACTAGCGCACGAAAGTTGGTCCGAATGCCGTGAAATCTGAGATCTGAGTCCAAATATACAGCGCGGCCGACGACTTCAATCCTAATAAGGCTCCCGGCTCCGACGGGTTCATCGCGGACATCTGGTGGCGAGCCATAGACGCGGACCCAGGGATGTATCTCGCATTTGCCAACAAATGCCTGGCACTGGGAAATTTTCCTACGGCCTAGAAGGTAGCGGTGGTAGTGGTGGCTCAGGCGTTTACGGGGCATAGTGGGTCCTCCCAATATTTGCATAGGTTCAAGAAAAAGGAGAGTTTATCGTGCGTGTATGACCCTGAGGCGGGTGAGCACGTTGACGACATCGCCTTTGATTGCCTTGTATTCACAAATTTGAGAACTATCACAGAATTCAAAATTAACCAAACACTAAACAGAGACACTATACAAGAAACACTAACACACAAAGACAATGCCGAAATCTTGCTGGTGAGAACCTCGAGAATATAGTAAAATTAGTAAATAAAAGAAACAAATAATAACAGATACTTTATACCATTCATGTACAGAGCATGAATGAAAGGAGACTGACATGAGAATGAATGAACGGATTTATGAGTCAAGTGTGAATGCGAAAGTTGGAAGCGGAAGACCAAGACGAACGTTCCTGGACCAAATCCAGGACATTTTAAATAAGGGCCAAGGCAGGAGTACTTTAAAGCAACGAACTTGTATTAAAGGTTTAATGAGAATGAAAGAAGCGAAGGAGATATGCAAGGACCGTGGCAAGCGGAAGGACGTCGTCTCTGCCTACCCCTATGGGAATGAGGCGTGATGTATGTATATACCAGGGAACCTTGTTTAACACCTATACTTATATACACAATTACATGTTGTCTACAAACTAGAAACAACTAAGCTCTAATATCAAAACTGTAAACTAAACTAGTCATTATTTTTTTATAAAACCAAAATGAGTTATACTGAGTCTTTCAAAATTGTAAACAATAGTAGCCGTTATTATATTATGGTATAATGTAAAACTGTTTCTTATAGCTTAGCAATAACTAGGCTTTAACATAAAAACTGTAAATTAAACTAGTCATTAAATTATTTTAAAACTGTAATCTTATAAAACCAAAAATATCTTTTAAAAATTGTAAACAATAGTAGCTGTTATTATATTATGGTACAATGTAAACTACCATAATAGCTATAAGTTAGAATAATTAGGATTTATGCAGAATTCTTAGTTAGATAAAGGCCTGAATTTAAAAAAAATAATCACGCGTCTTATCCGTAAAAATTTTACCCTCATGCGGCTGCAGAAGTTTCACCTCCAAAAATATGTGTGATCTCACCTCATGGTATGTGATGATCCAGCTTAACAGAAGCTCAATAACCTGGTAAGAGATCATTTTCCTTTTATGGTTTCTACATAGCATCATACCGGAACACAAATTTCTTTCCTGGAGGTACGTCCTTGATGATTGTAACTGCCGAAGCTTCCAGACCACACTCAGACAAAATAGATAATGCAATTTCCTAAATTTCCCCTACCAAGGTTGAACCACTGCGCCAGCGAGGGCGTCAAATGTTTACAATAACAATTTATTTTATTAATATACTAGCTGTTCCGAGCAATTTTTTGCTTACATTTAAATGTGGGAGTTAAAGTACAGCGCCATCTTTTTAAATAAAATGTTATTAAGGGCAGTTTTGATCTACATGAAATGTACAGCGTATGATAAATATTTTATAAGATAAGAAATAATACTGTTTTGTATAAATAACACATTTTTTTGTAACATGTGAAAGATTTTTTTTTAATATGGGTTATCATTTAGAGACAAATATATATCATTGTGGAATTTTTTATCTTTTTAAGATATACTATTCTGTAGTACATTAATTTGATATATTTCTTAGAGTATACCAGATGTTGATTTATGTATACAAAAATATGTTTCTTAAGACAATTTTTTTGTGTTTACTGTAATATGTATGTATAATACTTATAAACTTTTCTCTTGAATCATTCTATCTATTGCTGAAAACTGCATTAGAATCCATTGTATAGTTTAAAAGAAATAAGGTAACAGACAGCGGAAGTGACTTCATTTTATACTATGTAAAAGTATTATTTGAAACAATATTTGTATATAATATTAGTCACAATGTTTTACTCCTAATTAAAAAATATACAAAATGTACAGTCCCAAATCTTCAGTTTTCATAACAAACATTGGACATTATAATCACTTAAAATATACAATTAATAATTACTTAACTAATTATATAAAAATAGTCTATAATAATATTGACTTACTCTAATAAGTATGAGACCTTATATTTGACTAGACCATGTAAAAATAGTTACTAATGTAAAAAGCAGAAGTTTGTTCAAGTTATTCTGTAATTATGAATATATATTACAAGATCAATCAAATATAATTTAAGAAATATTCTATATGGAATTTTTGGAAAAAAAATTAAATGAAAAATTGATAACATCTATATATATATTAAAATATAATTTCATATAAAGTAAAGCATAAACATAATACAACAATATATTGTGTCATCAATATATTGTAAAGATGATGAAAAGACAAGAAAGGATTGTGGTGAAGTAAGAAGGGGTAGAAGTAATGTGTGGTGGAGATAGAGGGGATGGGAAGAGAGAGGAGTTGGGGGAGAGTAGGGAGAGATAGAACACTTTTATTGTACACCAAAAGAAATATATATATAGAAAACCACTTAAAATAAAATATAAAAGTACAATAAGTCTGTGTTACACTATATTATGAAGCTATTTCTTCCAGGCAACATTTGGTTAAGAGAGTTAATAGAAAAGAAAAAGGTTAATGACAGATAAAATAAAGAAATATGTATAACCTGTATAATAAACATAGAAATATATACACACAAACATACATGGGATGGGAAAAAACCCTCATAACATTGTATTCTCAGTCATTCTTAAATATCATTATTATACCTTGGAATTAATACACAAAATAAAACTATCTTTGAAGATTCAAAAATGCTGTAAAAGCCTTGAATAAAGAGGTTTTGACTTTTAATATGTATTAATTCAACATCACAAAGTAAGCATTTACTTTAGAGATAAAAAATTACAAATTTCACAAATACAAAAAGGTAATGTTATATCAAAGACATTATAACTTATGTCAAACATACAACATACAACTCTAAAACTATAAATAAATTAGACTTATTCTAGTTTGTATAATTTTCCTCATGACATTTTCGTTAACTTTGTAAAAGTCTTAAATTGTATATATAAATTAAGTATAAAGGTTTCCTTATACTTATATAACATGTCCTTATATAACATATCTTAAAGGTATCTAGAATTGAGGAGTTTTAAGTTAAAAGTAAGGTAAGTAGCAGCCTATTAACACCCTACTGCTCTTCACACAGAAAGGGTTTTCCACACCCCCACCACATGGCCCCACTTTGGGATGTTAAAAGGTACCTGTTTACCTAACAACTAGTATAGCTGAGTATAAGAGTACTAAGTTTCTCTAAGTCTCAGTGAAATCACCTTCCCGAGCCAGTAATGGATTTGTTACCAAACACATGGACAGAAAATATGTTTATATACATATATAGTTAGTCAAATATATCACTAAATTGTCCTTAGTTTCTGATACTGTAACTTTCACTTTTATCCACTTCCACATTGGAAAGTGGCTGACACTGCTATTGTTCATCAACTTTGAAAGTGGAATAATGACAGGCACCATTAATAATAATTTCACTAATCCCAGATGTAGGTGGAGTGTGAGATGTTGGAATCGGTTCTATACTAGCTATAGTACTCATGATTGGTGTGGTGTACATTTTCCCATTGTGTATACTTGGTGTATGAGGCTGGGTTGATGGTGTATAAACTGAACATGGGCTATGTTCAACTCTCGGCTCATTTATCAAACCCATTTTAACTTCGAATATTACATCTTGTATCTTCTTCTTTGCAACAAGTAAATTCTTTTCACCTTTCAAAGATCTCAGTTCATTGGCAACATATTCACCGAACACTGAAAATTCGTCTCTGTTTATCGATGAATTTGGATACACTAGTTCCGGTTTAAAGGAATGTAGTAAATCAGTTCTTGCTATTTTAGGTGGAGGACTCAGATTGTCAATTTTACAATCAGGGTTATCTGTTGATTGGAGAGAAATGTTGATTTCTGGGTGTTGTTCCTGAAATTTTATTATTTTTTTATTTAGCTTTATTGTGGAAACAAACAGTATATACAACACATTAAAAATCACAAATATAGAACCAAATACAGTTTCCCAAGATACGTATTTCTTATAATTATAAATAAAAAAATTTACAAAAAAAAAGAACCACCTTCAAATCAAACTATTCCAAATATATTAATATGCTCTAAAAAGAAAAACGAATAGAATTGATAACCTCCTTTTTTGAAGTTGTTAAAGATGAACAAGTAAGTGTAGTTCAAATAATCTACTTCCTTATATTGAAATCATACTAAACTTTAAGAAGTAGATTATTACTAATCCATAATTTGTGTTTAGAGAGATAGAGATGAAGTGGATTGAATCCAGAGAATAGCATGTTGTACAGTTTACAACTCCTTACTATGAATATTTTCTCTCTGATGGTGAGAATTGATTCATGGAAAAATAAAATAAACTTTCGGAAGATGATAAGGGGGTCAATTTCTAAGCTCAATAGTATATATAAAAAAATTTGTTCCTGCAGAACCTGTCTATCACCAGCAGAGAGGGGAACATTAAGCTTGTCCTTTTTATGTGGTAAAAGAAATTTAAGATATTTCAGGATATGGGTGTTTATCTTTGTTGATATTATTACCAATTATTTCCGCATTTACTAACCCATCTCATTACCTCAAAGTCATCAAGCCTTTACGGACATATAGATTATAATTAATACCCCATAGTGCCAGCAACTCCAATATCAGCATCATCTAAAGAAATCAGAATATCATCTTATACTCTATATCTAAAGATCCTTGGTCCAAAATGGCTATACTCTAAAAACTACCAACAAGGAGTGGAAATCCAGCTGAATAACCTAGCACTACTCTGTTTGTTGAAAAGACAGGATATCCCCCGCAGCTTAAGAGGCAAGACATCCTGAGTTTTCAGCAGAGGGTAAAGCCTCATTGCAATAAGAGAAGTGTCTTCAGCATAGGACAAACTTACAAAGACAACTTCCAACAATTAGTCTTCCACAAATTATGAGACAGCAATCTGACATGACCGGAGAGAAATCAGGCTAACCAAGTTATGTTTAAATTAAACGGAAAATAATTAATGATAATTAAATTTCCATTTATTTCATTTCAATAGCATATAGGTTATGTAATAATGTTAAGTAATACAACTTAATACAAATTTTAAATCTACATTTTTAATGTTTAGTATGTTTTTTGTAAAATATTTAGAATTTTATTCTTCTTTTCACTTATAGCTTTTTATACTGATTTATGATGTGAAATTTAAAAACATAGCAATGACTGAATCCAAAGAAAATAGTTTCCAATAATTTCTTTTAACATTGACGTTATTATTATGTATTACAATAAGTATTTATTCAGTTCTATTGTATTACTTACCGATTGCAAAATTCTGTATGGTTTATTAGAGTCCTTCATAAAGTGGAGAGACTCGTAAGCGTACCAATTACTAATGTAACACTCGTTAGGTCCTTCTGAGTTAGCTCTAGCTTCCCGCGCAGACTCCCTGTTGTACTGTGTACGAAGATGTTGTATCTTCTTCGTAGTATCAGAGACTGATATACCCAATATATCAGCTATTCCACGCAGCTCCTCTTTACGTTTTTGTTTATCTCTACGTGTATCGCATAGAGAGGGATTCCATAAATTGGCGTTCAATTGTAACAACTCGATCAGTTTCAGTGTCTTGTCTTTCGACCACTCCATACCGCGACTCATTCGGCCAATAGCAATAACATAAACATTGGATTTGTAATAAAACTCTAACTAATATTTGACGATCAATCGTTAGATTGTTCAGTAAACTATCTACTTGCAATATGACATACAACGCCGACTCGACGCGCCGATTGATTAGTTGCGTGAGCGATCCAGTGTAAAGATGGTTTAGTAAATAATTTGATATATATTTCTGTAAAGAAAATCAAACCTTCATCCACTGTTATAAAGTACATTATAAAATAACACAGATACCTGTTACTGTTATAAAATTTCAGTTACTACTATTGCTATTTTGAAGTTGTGGTTTATTTAAAGTATACTTTAACGCAATGATTTCAGATTCTATTTTATTTAATAGTAGATTGAGTTAGGAAGTTACTGTTTTCAATAACATTAACAGAGATTATAAGTCCCATAACTTATGTTTTATAATGTTATTTATAACTGAAGAGTTACTTTTCTATAAGCTACATGCCAATTTAATAACAATTATATTGAAAATTGTAAAGTTCTTAATGTTAAACTTTAAAGAATTTTTATTCAAGCGTTAGCTTTAGTTAGCTGTACCTTATAGCCGTACATTATAAATCGTAACAATTAAAAATATTAGGATGAAAAATAAAAATTTACTCGTGTATTCACCTGTTGCGCCTTCAAAGCGTTATTCATGTTGGTTCATTTCACTGGTTAATTTTTTCCATAGGCTTGCAGGCTATTCATCGTCGCTTCAACCGATGGACGTCCACTGCTGGACATAAGTCTCACGTAATGACGTCCACAAGGCCCGATCTTGCGCCGCCTGGCTCCAGCGGCTACCAGCGAGCCTCCTTATACGTCGGTTCACCTTGTGAGGCTTGTACGATTTGCTAAATAAATATCTAATTTTTCTTTTTAAAGATAATTTATGCACCGGATATATTTTATTAGTTTAAATGCATCCAAAAATGTTAAAGTAAACTGAGCATGACCTAGACAATTGTTACTATCTTTTGTTATTTTTTTTTGTATCTAATGATACAGATCAGTACCTCTGTTTAGTTATATGTTACAATGACATATTATTTGTTACGCGCCTTTGGATCCAGCTTAAGCAGCAGAGTGCGATAGCTATTATATTATATTATATTGACGGACAAGTGGGCAGACGGTATGCAGAGCGCCAAAGAGGATTTATGCTTAGTTCAGTGGTCGGCGAGTTGGTACTGGCAACTGGCAAGCAAGGCTCGAATTATGTTCCGTATTGAAAATTAGAAGAAAGTGATTTGTTTGAATTACGACTTCGTATGGGAGATTGAATGGCTGTAAAACGGACTAACTAAGGAAAATCTGATAAAGAAGGAATAAATAATTGTATCGAGACGAGAATGGCTTTGCTTTTACACGTTATTTATAACATACTATGAAAAATCATAATCAATCATAGAGACTTACTTGTACTAGTAAGTATTAGGAGTATAATTGATTGAATTTATTTTGTTTCTAGTTTAAACATTAAATATTTTTAGTAGTCATTGTAGTAGTATTTTTGTCAGATATATCAGTAACAACTAAATGAACAATTATATATTCCTATTCATATAATATCCTTTCGATTTTTTTATTTTTGAAACATATACCTGTCTTTTGGGTATTAGGTTGTAATATTGGATGCGCTGGCAACTAACTATAATGATGATGCAAAATAAAAAAAATGTATCATCTAATTCATTCTCATTTATTTACAGACTACAATGTGTGAAGACTATCACATTATAAAACAAGTGCTCTATCATAATATTTACATTATTTACAACTGTCGCGATAAAAATGCACTATTTAACTTAAAACTTCTTAAAATAAAACAATTTCATCGGTTATTTGCATTACTATAGGATATTAATATCCGATTTCAGCAATCTTCCCTAAACGCTATAGCATCATATAGTTTCGTCCTTTAAGCTATAGAAACAAATCCCTAGCTCCTTAATGTACTTATAGGACACATTAAGCTAAGGTGAAGTTGGTGAAATCGGGCATTAATCTTTTGACATAAAATAACTAAATGCGATTTGATGTAGTCATATAATTATTTCTTTATTGCAATAAATGTATATTGAACATTGACAAAACACCGATGTGTAACAAATATTAAGACTACAATGAAATATCAAATTAAGTACATAATTAATAAAATTGTTTTATTTAATTCACATAAATTAACTTAAGGTAAAAGTTCGCGCCTCCACTTCTACTAAATACGAGGAACCAAATAATAGGTAGATAACAATAATAATAAAATAGCATAATAAAAGTTAATAATACGCATCCCACGTATTGCAACAGTGTAATCTTGATATAACGTAAATATATTCCTTATACCGAGTATTTTGTAACAAACTGGCTTTATTATATAGACGCTATTGATTTGGACTACGAATCGTTCTAACAAAATTAGAAAACTGATGATGTAACGTAACTGAAACTTGACACCATTCGTTATAGAAAAATTTTTAATACATACAGGGTTTGTTATATAGAGTTCGGTTGGATAAAATTAATTCTAACAAGATTAACAATGTGATAATTAGGGTTAAACTAAATGTCTTATGAAGAATTTGAACTTGTCAAGACATGAAATATACATAGATGCTATCTATTATATATTCTGTAATTTATAAAAAAATCATTAAAAACAAACATGTTTTTGTTAAATGTATTAAAGTAAAAGGAATATTTTTACAAAGTTATTTAGAAAAAGTGGTTGTTTCCAGATGTTTGCAATATTCAAGTTCGTTATATTAAGATTACACGGTGTTAACATATCTGTAGGGGGTCGCAATATTACCTATGACTTTAAAAATTAAATGTTTTTTAAGGGCACGCTGTTAAAATCTTTCTTTGTTATGGCAACCCTAATTAGAAACACATCTACCAAATAAAGAATTACATTCACAACTAAAGGTGCAGTTTTCTCAGAAATAATAAATAGTAATTAAATTCTCTCCTAAAGTAATAATTTTATTGTATTAAGCCATTTTGTGTAAACTTATTAGTACCATAGACAAGAATTATAAATAACCTTAAAATAAATCACAAGAAATAACTGGAACATTAAAATAACAACAACGAAAATAAAACAAAGTTCCCAATGGATTAACCACGTGCTTTGATTACGATATTACTAAATTATTTACATTTATATTTAAAAACTAAACAGAAATCACAAGAGATTCGTTTGATAGTTTCCAAAAATATATAGACAATATATCCAAATAACTGTTATGAAATAAACGTTACTAGAATCGATGTTATTAGATAATAGCCGTGTAAAGAAATAACGTTAATGAAATTGGTGTTATTACGTAGGTTATTCGAAAGTAAGCTGCAATTACATATGAAATGTAATATATAGAAAGTAGAGCCTTTAAACTAATATACACAAGCGGTATACTGGGAGGTACAATATCTAGTCCATATAAGATATTATCAATAAGTTAACGAATAATAGACATTATATTTTTTTAACAATTGACAATAATTTGCCTATTTGCTTACAAAATTGGTGGTCGCATCGCCATGAGGTTATTGTGGATTCCAAACTTTTCACGTCTTGCATTCTCATACCTAACTAGAGAGTTGAATCTCACTCCGTCGGTCTACGCATCAACATATCCCGAAACGACTAAATAAATACTAGCTACCTACGTCTGTACAGTGTTCATTGCTTAGATTTGTACGAGATTTTGTAATAACGTTTACGTTATGTCGAGCGGTCGATGCTCACGTGATCGAAAAAAGCCTTTTTCTGTGCGACACTCTCTGATAGTAACCGTTTGGAGGTTGACTGTAACATCAGTGATGAAGATTTGATCCGCAACGGGGGATCGCGCCATCCAATACGCTGCCCCTCGTCTAGGTGGTGGGGGTGGGGGAGGATTTGGAACTGCCACTGGTGGCTCGCCCCATGAGTCTTCGTCTTCAGGTTGAGGAGCTGGAGGTGGCGGGCGAGCACCTTTCGGTTCCGCGGGCGCTGTAGCTGTAGGTTGAGTATCAGTTCGCCTTTCTCTTTCCGGTGGGGTATGCGCATCTGCTTCTTCCGGGGAATGAGGTGCTCTTCTTGGTCCAGTTCTGGGTGCCGCTGCCTCGGCTGCTGGAGAAGCCGGCGCGGCTGCGCCTCCAGGAGGTGCTGCTGGTGGCGGGGGTAGCGTATGCGACCTTCCTCCGTTCAATTTCGTCGAATCGTGCCTCTTGGCTGGGGGACTCATAGTAATCGTAACACCGATTTTTCCGGATTCCCTCGATAGGACTTCGGCCTTGCGTTTTCCAGCGGGTGGGTGTCGTTCCTCTGAGCCGCTGCGTGCTCGTTCCACGGGGGAATGCTCCCTCTCCCTCTTCCTCCCCTGTCGTCGTAGTTCTTCGCCTCTTTCGAAGCTCTGAATGAGACGCGGGTCGAGAATGTTCTCCTCCGGCTCCCAGGTGTTGTGTTTCGGCTTCCACCCTTTCCATTTCACGTAGTACTCCACTTTGTTCTGAAATGAAAGAGGGCCGAGTTATTTAACGTGTACTGAGACGCGGGCGCGCGACTGCGCTAGCGTAGCGTGACTGGCCGGTGGCGTGCACTGTACTGAGGGTTGAACTGAGCCTCGCTGATTATTCGCGACTCGAACATATAAGCGAGTTAAAACTTTTAAAGATGTTAATTTCAAGCAATAATATTCCGTTGTGTCACACTATTCACGGCAATGAGAGACGTCCTGGGTTCGACGATGAATTGGTGGGAGACTTTGGTCGTGGCTAGTCACCACCCTACTTATAAAGATGTGTCGGCAAGCAAAAGAAATTGCGTTTTGGTACCTTGTTATCTAGGAAATATTATAATCGGGTGAGATCCGCGTCAAGCACTAATTCAAGTCACCAATAAAAACACTTAAATTCGAATCAATTACGTTTACTGTTCAAATCGATGGCCACCACGTATAGAGTCAAGTATACGGTTCTAATTTCAAAAACTATGTATTACTATACTACCTTTTGTACTAATAATATGTTTTTGAAGTGAAACTTCTTTAGGAAATTTTTACAGATGAAAATGTGCAACGTTTTTTATGCTAATTCGTTGTTCAATCTCTTAATATTCTATCATTCATAAAACATAAAATAAAATTTAATTAATAATTTCTAATATTGACAATAACACATGGCATTTGTAATGGCAATTAAATTCAATAAATTCCTCACATAGCTTCCTTTTTACCTCGCTCTTAAGTCGCGGCAATGTAGTTTTAGATTTGTATAAATATAAACAAGACTTAGAAATTAGTTTGCCACAGAAGTTTCACTTCTAACATGTGTACGCACACACTTTTAAATCCATGACCTAGGTTTATAGTTGGGCGATATAGTCTTCAAAAATACAAAAAAACATCAGTCTCTAAAATGCAAGATAACCGTTTATACGTAGATACTGCTGATATATTATTAACTACACTTACGTATCACCAAAACCATCATGCCACACTTATGTATA
The DNA here is from genome assembly GCA_015832385.1 of Elymnias hypermnestra. NCBI lineage: Eukaryota > Metazoa > Arthropoda > Insecta > Lepidoptera > Nymphalidae > Elymnias > Elymnias hypermnestra. The sequence continues at coordinate 3,694,725 of JACTOM010000925.1, forward strand.
AATATATCATGCATTATTATGAGTCAATAAGAAGCAAAAACAAAAATAATTCGGTGAGATAACAAAGATGTTATACACAAATGGATTATTGACATGCATTATTTATAATAAAAAGCGTAATAAGAAATATATGTTAGCTGTAGTATAAAAAGGTAGACACAGGTCGATCCGGGTTCGCAGTTTCGGGGCGCACCTGCCCAGAACAGCTGTCGGCTATCTCCCCCGGGATCGAACCCGAAACATACCCAGTGACAGCAAATGCCGTTATATCTTTAATTACATTCAATATTAACATTAGAAAAAATATTGATACAGCTATTATAATACCTATTTAACACAGTGACAGATGAAATACATAAAAATATTGATTCCTTTAATGTCTGTGTGTACTTATGTACACGCGTTAGAAGTTATACTTCTTTAAAAATTTATCTTTCGCCTTATTCTACGTTTGTAGAAAAATATATAAGCTATAGTTAGTATGTTTGAAATTTTAACTATAAATCCACGCCGTTTTTGTGGCTTGTCAAATCATTCATCATCATTCTTCAATCGTTCACTCAAAGGCCAAAGATTCGAAAATAATGAACGTAAACCAACTTTCAATGGATATAAATAGTTTATGATCTGTTTTCTATAGTTAATATACCAAAAAGTTTATTGCGCTTTCGTAGATTTAGAAAAGGCCTATGATCGAGTGGTGAGGAATGAGCTGTGGTCAACGTTATCTACGTATGGTGTGAGCGGTAGTCTGATTCAAGCATTGAAGTTTCTCTATGAGGGTTCTAGTGCCTGTGTCAGAATAAACGGAGCGTACACGGAGTGGTTTCCTGTCGAAAGAGGTGTTCGACAGGGATGTGTTGCGTCACCATGGCTGTTCAACCTTTTCATGGATAAATGTTTGACAGATTTAAAAGAATGTATGTATGGGTTAAGAATGAATGAATTA